>CM054120.1:153869817-154103609 GCA_028673005.1 Tanypteryx hageni
CTATGTCTACTCTATATATTCAACTGTGCTCAAATATTTATGTATTTGCCTCGATATTAGCGTTTCCAAATAACTATTCAGGGATTATTTCCGGTACATTAATGTTGTGGAGTTGATTCTAAATTTCTATAAGTTTGAAAAACAAACATTTATGCATCACCTTTCCCAATGATATACTCATAATTGAGCAGTAACTTTATTAATATTTGGTAAAAGAATATTTATTGATTCGATTTCGGTGCATGGTACGATAGGTTCGCTTCAGAAACAATTCAAGTGAAACTTGTAGAAAGGAATATGATTTATCTGGTTTTCGTTTCTAACGTCTGAGCCTAATACCTTCGCTCTCTCCGTCCGTCCGTACGAACGTTTTTCCTGGCTTCTACGAAACGGATTCTCATGAAATTTGGCAATAAGTTTTTATGACCAAAGGGAATAATAAAATCGCATAAACAGTTAGCGAAATCGAATGAGGATTGCCACTTTACTGAAAACAAAAACAAACTTTCCATCATATCTCGTAAAATATTAGTCTTAACGATAAAATATTCAAAAATATTTTAAGTACGAGCTAAAGAAAATATTTCATTCCAAATGCATTTTTATCTTAGAAATCGGCGATCTAAACAAAATCCAACAGGAAAGTAATTCGCTCCGAACTTAGAAAAAATCATGGATGGATAACGAAAACAATCTTTTTTGTGAATAAGATATGCCACAATACAAAATTAAGTTATATTACCTTACTTAAGCATGCAGGCCTTTTTAAGCTTAAGAAATCAGATTTTGAAAAACCAGAGGTAGGCAAAATATAGTATAATTCTAAGTTTCTTTAGGGGGATCATAAGGACCCCAGGCGCTCACTTACGTTGCGAAATAGAGTGCACCTATTTGACGTTTTCCTAATGTAAACGACATATTCACCAAAATACAGAGTATGTTTAGGAAACGAAAAACAAAGGTAATGTTATGAAAAGACATTTAGCATCGCCGAAAAACTATTTATATGAACACTAACTTAACGAATCACACAGGGGAAACTGTTTACGTCTCAAGCGCCATCAAACGGCAAGCTCCGAAAACTTCCCTGGATGCTCTAAAATAGGTGTCTCCAACCATTCTGCACCCAATATTTACTTTTCATTTATAATTTTACCACGAATCGACTATGTCTACGTGGGCCATGATGCGAGATATACTGTTGAGCGAAGCCGGGGATACCCACAAGGGATCGCAAACTTTAGGAGACATACAAACCGGGGTCATAACATGCCCCACCTATTGGAATATTAATAACGTTTTCTTCGAGTTAAATAAATCGGAATAAAACTATTTGAGTTTGCGACCTTAACAAAAGAATATTTACTTAAAAATTAAATTTCCCTGATAACAAAAGAAAATTCACATGAAATGAAGCGTGATTTATTGAATAATGTTAACTGTAACACTGCATATTCTGTACAATACTGGAAAGCTGGTTTGTAAGTTGATACTGCAACTCGAAAATTGTCACTCCGATATTTGTCTGTTAATTTGGTGCAATGCTTTGTTTTGATTTCATTCATGCAACACAACGTTGACTCACAAATATGTTGACTAAAGTATTGACCTCACCTTCAAGGCTACATTCCCAAATGAAATATAAGAATTTATTCAACCAAAATAGATATCGTCTCACTTGATTAAAAAAAAAGAAAAATGCTGAGAGACGGCCCCGGGATTGACTTTTGAAGGGCCAAATATCTACCAATCAATCGTGATCGACTAGTTAGAGACCTGTATTCTAGACGATTCCGGGTGTAATTGTAAAAATTTCCGGTTTACGTTACAAGCGCCCCTATGCGGAAAGCACTGAAAACTTTCAGAAAGTTATAAATCAGAGTAGACCAACCCTCAGCGCGCGGGCCAGAAGCGGCCCCCGAGCACTTTATGCGGCCCGCGAAGCTATGAAAAAAAATGATCGGTAAAATTCGATATAGACAATTTCATATATTTCAGTATATTTATCCTCTCAAAACTTTATCACTAGTCATTAATTTAGACTAGATTTTCGCTAATTAGATAACACAAAATCCCTTGGCAACTTCTAATGTAAACATTCATCCAGCTCGGTGAAGTTCTCGTGATTTCCAATGCGGCCCTCCGATCTACGAACGCGGCCCGCCGTGTAAAAGGTTGGGCTGCACTGTTCTAGATGATTCCTGATGAATTTGGAAATATTTTCGGTTTCCAGATGTTGAATTGTAATGCCGTTTATGGATATGTGCCGGTTACTAGATACTGTCTCATTTTATTCAATAAAAAGAATAATGCTGAGAGACGGCTCCGGGATTGACTTCTGAAAGGGCATAAATAGACCATTCAATCGTGATCGACATGTTGGAGACCACTATTCTAGAAGATTCTTGGTGTCTTTTTAAATATTTTCGGTTTACGTTACAAGCGCCCCTATGCGGAATGCGCTGAAAACCTTTCAGAAAGTTATAAATCAGAGTCACCCAACCCTCTGCCCGCGGGCCAAAAGAGGCCCCCGAAAACTTCATGCGGCTCGCGAAGCTATTATGAAAAGATGATCGGTAAAATTCGATATTGACAAATTCATATATTTCAGTACAATTATGCTCTCAAAATCATTTCCGATGAAAGTTTATCACTAGTCATTTATTTAGACATGATTTTCGCTAATATGAGACAACAAAATCCCTTGGCAACTTCTAATGTAAACATTCATCCGGCTCGAAGAAATTCTCGTGACCTCCAATGCGGCCCTCCGAACTACGAACGCGGCCCGCCATGTAAAAAGGTTGGGCTGCACTGTTCTACATGATTCCGGATCAATTTGCAAATATTTTCGCTCTCCGGAATGTTGAATTGTATTGCCGCGTATGGATATGTGTAAGTAAGAGTAACTAATTTTATTGAAGGAATACTTATGCTAAGTACTGTGTGAATTCGCTGGCATTTGAAAATGGGAAACGTTATTAATCACGGATATATAAGTAACAACTGCCCGAAATTCCATACCTTCACGCTTTCCTGATGCTAAGGAGAGTTAAATAATTTGTAGATTAAGCTGTGTGAATATCTATGTCTACTCTATATATTCAACTGTGCTCAAATATTTATGTATTTGCCTCGATATTAGCGTTTCCAAATAACTATTCAGGGATTATTTCCGGTACATTAATGTTGTGGAGTTGATTCTAAATTTCTATAAGTTTGAAAAACAAACATTTATGCATCACCTTTCCCAATGATATACTCATAATTGAGCAGTAACTTTATTAATATTTGGTAAAAGAATATTTATTGATTCGATTTCGGTGCATGGTACGATAGGTTCGCTTCAGAAACAATTCAAGTGAAACTTGTAGAAAGGAATATGATTTATCTGGTTTTCGTTTCTAACGTCTGAGCCTAATACCTTCGCTCTCTCCGTCCGTCCGTACGAACGTTTTTCCTGGCTTCTACGAAACGGATTCTCATGAAATTTGGCAATAAGTTTTTATGACCAAAGGGAATAATAAAATCGCATAAACAGTTAGCGAAATCGAATGAGGATTGCCACTTTACTGAAAACAAAAACAAACTTTCCATCATATCTCGTAAAATATTAGTCTTAACGATAAAATATTCAAAAATATTTTAAGTACGAGCTAAAGAAAATATTTCATTCCAAATGCATTTTTATCTTAGAAATCGGCGATCTAAACAAAATCCAACAGGAAAGTAATTCGCTCCGAACTTAGAAAAAATCATGGATGGATAACGAAAACAATCTTTTTTGTGAATAAGATATGCCACAATACAAAATTAAGTTATATTACCTTACTTAAGCATGCAGGCCTTTTTAAGCTTAAGAAATCAGATTTTGAAAAACCAGAGGTAGGCAAAATATAGTATAATTCTAAGTTTCTTTAGGGGGATCATAAGGACCCCAGGCGCTCACTTACGTTGCGAAATAGAGTGCACCTATTTGACGTTTTCCTAATGTAAACGACATATTCACCAAAATACAGAGTATGTTTAGGAAACGAAAAACAAAGGTAATGTTATGAAAAGACATTTAGCATCGCCGAAAAACTATTTATATGAACACTAACTTAACGAATCACACAGGGGAAACTGTTTACGTCTCAAGCGCCATCAAACGGCAAGCTCCGAAAACTTCCCTGGATGCTCTAAAATAGGTGTCTCCAACCATTCTGCACCCAATATTTACTTTTCATTTATAATTTTACCACGAATCGACTATGTCTACGTGGGCCATGATGCGAGATATACTGTTGAGCGAAGCCGGGGATACCCACAAGGGATCGCAAACTTTAGGAGACATACAAACCGGGGTCATAACATGCCCCACCTATTGGAATATTAATAACGTTTTCTTCGAGTTAAATAAATCGGAATAAAACTATTTGAGTTTGCGACCTTAACAAAAGAATATTTACTTAAAAATTAAATTTCCCTGATAACAAAAGAAAATTCACATGAAATGAAGCGTGATTTATTGAATAATGTTAACTGTAACACTGCATATTCTGTACAATACTGGAAAGCTGGTGTGTAAGTTGATACTGCAACTCGAAAATTGTCACTCCGATATTTGTCTGTTAATTTGGTGCAATGCTTTGTTTTGATTTCATTCATGCAACACAACGTTGACTCACAAATATGTTGACTAAAGTATTGACTTCACCTTCAAGGCTACATTCCCAAATGAAATATAAGAATTTATTCAACCAAAATAGATATCGTCTCACTTGATTAAAAAAAAAGAAAAATGCTGAGAGACGGCCCCGGGATTGACTTTTGAAGGGCCAAATATCTACCAATCAATCGTGATCGACTAGTTAGAGACCTGTATTCTAGACGATTCCGGGTGTAATTGTAAATATTTCCGGTTTACGTTACAAGCGCCCCTATGCGGAAAGCACTGAAAACTTTCAGAAAGTTATAAATCAGAGTAGACCAACCCTCAGCGCGCGGGCCAGAAGCGGCCCCCGAGCACTTTATGCGGCCCGCGAAGCTATGAAAAAAAATGATCGGTAAAATTCCATATAGACAATTTCATATATTTCAGTATATTTATCCTCTCAAAACTTTATCACTAGTCATTAATTTAGACTAGATTTTCGCTAATTAGATAACACAAAATCCCTTGGCAACTTCTAATGTAAACATTCATCCAGCTCGGTGAAGTTCTCGTGATTTCCAATGCGGCCCTCCGATCTACGAACGCGGCCCGCCGTGTAAAAGGTTGGGCTGCACTGTTCTAGATGATTCCTGATGAATTTGGAAATATTTTCGGTTTCCAGATGTTGAATTGTAATGCCGTTTATGGATATGTGCCGGTTACTAGATACTGTCTCATTTTATTCAATAAAAAGAATAATGCTGAGAGACGGCTCCGGGATTGACTTCTGAAAGGGCATAAATAGACCATTCAATCGTGATCGACATGTTGGAGACCACTATTCTAGAAGATTCTTGGTGTCTTTTTAAATATTTCCAGTTTACGTTACAAGCGCCCCTATGCGGAAAGCGCTGAAAACCTTTCAGAAAGTTATAAATCAGAGTCACCCAACCCTCTGCCCGCGGGCCAAAAGAGGCCCCCGAAAACTTCATGCGGCTCGCGAAGCTATTATGAAAAGATGATCGGTAAAATTCGATATTGACAAATTCATATATTTCAGTACAATTATGCTCTCAAAATCATTTCCGATGAAAGTTTATCACTAGTCATTTATTTAGACATGATTTTCGCTAATATGAGACAACAAAATCCCTTGGCAACTTCTAATGTAAACATTCATCCGGCTCGAAGAAATTCTCGTGACCTCCAATGCGGCCCTCCGAACTACGAACGCGGCCCGCCATGTAAAAAGGTTGGGCTGCACTGTTCTACATGATTCCGGATCAATTTGCAAATATTTTCGCTCTCCGGAATGTTGAATTGTATTGCCGCGTATGGATATGTGTAAGTAAGAGTAACTAATTTTATTGAAGGAATACTTATGCTAAGTACTGTGTGAATTCGCTGGCATTTGAAAATGGGATACGTTATTAATCACGGATATATAAGTAACAACTGCCCGAAATTCCATACCTTCACGCTTTCCTGATGCTAAGGAGAGTTAAATAATTTGTAGATTAAGCTGTGTTAATATCTATGTCTACTCTATAAATTCAACTGTGCTCAAATATTTATGTATTTGCCTCGATATTAGCGTTTCCAAATAACTATTCAGGGATTATTTCCGGTACATTAATGTTGTGGAGTTGATTCTAAATTTCTATAAGTTTGAAAAACAAACATTTATGCATCACCTTTCCCAATGATATACTCATAATTGAGCAGTAACTTTATTAATATTTGGTAAAAGAATATTTATTGATTCGATTTCGGTGCATGGTACGATAGGTTCGCTTCAGAAACAATTCAAGTGAAACTTGTAGAAAGGAATATGATTTATCTGGTTTTCGTTTCTAACGTCTGAGCCTAATACCTTCGCTCTCTCCGTCCGTCCGTACGAACGTTTTTCCTGGCTTCTACGAAACGGATTCTCATGAAATTTGGCAATAAGTTTTTATGACCAAAGGGAATAATAAAATCGCATAAACAGTTAGCGAAATCGAATGAGGATTGCCACTTTACTGAAAACAAAAACAAACTTTCCATCATATCTCGTAAAATATTAGTCTTAACGATAAAATATTCAAAAATATTTTAAGTACGAGCTAAAGAAAATATTTCATTCCAAATGCATTTTTATCTTAGAAATCGGCGATCTAAACAAAATCCAACAGGAAAGTAATTCGCTCCGAACTTAGAAAAAATCATGGATGGATAACGAAAACAATCTTCGTTGTGAATATGATATACCATATATACAAGAGTAACTTATATTTCCTTAATTAAGCATGCAGCACTTTGTGAGCAGAAGGAAACCGATTTTCTAAGTTAAGAAAAGAACGTTAACGTAAATATTACAGCTACAAGTGACTCTATGAAGAAACGTCTAAAACCATTCAGAAAGTTCTGAATTAGAATCGCCCAACCCTCGGCGTGCGGGCAAAAAGCCGCCCCCGAGCACTTTATGCGGCCTGCGAAGCTATTATGAAAAGTTGATAGGTAAAATTTGATAAAGACAATATACTATATTTTAGTATAGTTATCCTCTTAAAACCTTTTCCGATGGAACTATATTACTGGTAATTTATTCAGACTAGATTTTCGCTAATATGAGACAACAAAATCCCTTGGACTCTTCTAATAAAAACATTCATCCAGCTTGCCGAAGTTTTCGTGACTTCCAATGCGGCCCTCCGAACTACGAACGCGGCCAGCCATGTAAAAAGGTTGGGCTGCACTGTTCTAGATGATTGCGGCTCAATTGGAAATATTTTCTTTTTCTAGAATGTTGAATTGTATTGCCGTGTATAGTTATGTGCCGGTTACTAGAGTTTTTCGGATAGCAAGGTGACGGATAATAATGCCTTAACTGTATTCAGGTTTTCTCGTTGAAACCATGGTTTACCGTAATCCACAAGTTCGCCACCTAGAAATGGCGGCGCAAGTAAGAGTAACTAATTTCAATGAAGGAATTCTTGCGCAAGGAAATGGGTGAATTCACTGGCATTTAAAAATGGAAAACGTTATTAATCACGGATATATAAGTAACAACTGCTCGAAATTCCATACCTTCACCTGGCCCTCGAAGAGGACGGACGTGCCTTTCACTTCCTCCTGCGAGCGCTGACCTGCCTGCGAGCGACACCTGTAGTAGTAGCAGTAGCTGTAGTTTAGCTGTAGCCGTATTGTTGTGTCAAGTAGAAGTAGTTTTTTTCTTTATTTATTACTATTTATTTTTCATCTTCTTACGTTAATTGTTTTGTTGTAATTGTAGTTTGACTCATCTTTGAACGAAAAGCTTACTCATACTTCTCATGCCGAATCATAGTAGTTAATTGCGTTTCTATGCCACTAAATCCGAAATCTTTGTAATTTTATATATAGTAGCGTATTACCTTACTCGTTCTTGATTATTTCCTTTTACCTTAGCATTTATTTAGCTTCTAAATCTACATTGCTCTTGAGCTAAATTTTCTTGCTTATTTACTAACGTTGTAAGTGTAGTGAAACGCATTCCCTTTCACTTTCTACCTGCGCTCGACCCTAATTTAAGCTTTAAGACAGCTAACCGCGTATTTACGATAGTTCTAGTATATTTATATAGATAGTACACTTTAGTTAAGAGGATAGGATGGCTACTCCGAGAACTCCTGTTTCCTCCTTGCGCGACGCTGGTTGCGAGGCCATGAGGTCTCGGATCACGGAGATGGAGAGGATGGTTGCGGACCTCCTTCAGAGGGTGGAAAGGTCGGAGGCAGCCTTAGCGCGTGGGAGGGTTGCGGGTTCTTCTCTGAGAGCAAACCGAGACAAAATGGTGGCTCGGTTTCGCCTGGGTGCGGTAGCCGGCAGAGCGATCGGGGAGGCTCCTGGCTCCTCTTAGCGGGTCGAGGGTCCTTCGGTCCGGAAGCCCGATGAGTGGTGTGTGGTTTTGCGGAGACAGGGAGTTGGGAACGCCTCGGTGGCCCATCTACCTCTTAGTATTCGCTTTGCGGTGTTGTCGGAGGACGACTCCACTGCCGTTACGCCGTGCCCGCTCCCGTCTCCTCGGTGGAGGCCGGGCCAAAGGAGAGCTCGGGGGAAAAGAGGAGGCTCTTAGTGATAGGGAGCTCCAACTTCCGGCGTGTGGTAGCGCCTTTACTCTCACGGGTCCGCCGGGAGGGAGTTCACGAGCGGGTGTTCTCCAGGTGTATACCAGGATGTTCGGTACCTCAGGTGACAAATGAGTTCAGGGCGTCGGAATCGGGCAGGGGTTGCTCCTCGCTGCGGGTGGTGGCCCATGTTGGTACCAATTACGCTACGAATCGCGGCTCCGAGGAGGTCTTAAGTTCTTTTAAGGACTTGGCCACTGAGATTGCTCGTGTCTGAGAGGAGTCTGGTGCTGATATGCGGCTTTCCATTTGTAGCATTGTTCCTCGGACGGACTTCGGCTCTATTGTTTGGAGCCGAGTGGTCGGGCTGAACCGTAGGCTGGGGGACTTCTGTAGGGGCATTGGAGTGGACTTCGTTGACCTGAGGCCGGTCCTGGACTCATGTAGGGCATCCCTAAACGGTTCCGGTGTGAACTAGACTGCCGAGGCTGTGGAGGCGGTAGCGCGTAGGGTGTTTGAGCATTCTAGGGCTTTTTTAGGTTAGACTTAAGCAATTGTAATTTTTTAGCAAGCGTTGAGATCCACGTCAATTGTAGATCAGATGGTAGGTTAGGATGTTAGCAGCTTACAGGTTCGGGATTAATTGAGAGCACAATAGAGGAAAATGTAATAAATCCGTGCGGTAACAGAATTACCGAAAGTAAGGGAATAAACGATTTTCCATGCAACAGTTCCGTAGATAATGCGTGCGACCTTAACAGCGCTATAAACCCGAAGTTAGGTAACAGTAGAATACATTCCAAGCGTAGAAATAGTCGACATAGTAGGAAGGATAAGGAGGCAGTAAAAATCATAATAATTATAATATTAATAATAATAACAATAATTGCAGCTCAGTAGAGCGCGAGGAATCGGTAAGTAGTCATAGCGAAAAACTAAAAATTATTACGGTTAATTGTCGCAGCATTCGCTGGAAGGAGGCCGAATTTGAACTTCTTATTCGTAGTCTGCGTGCTGATGTACTTATAGGCACAGAAAGTTGGCTTACGGCAGACATAGCCAGTCAGGAAATCTTTCTTCGTGACTATAGCGTCTTCAGAAAAGATCGATATATCCGGTCGGGGGGTGGATTCTTTATAGCAGTTAGCAATAAATACGAAATTTACCTAATACAGATTAACGACGACGAAGTCGAAAGTGTTAGGTGCCGTGTGAAAGGAAGCGACTCAAAAACTATAAATATATGCGCTTTTTATAGACCCCCGAATGCAAGCGTGGAAACTATTCATTCTCTGGAGAAACAAGTGACGACGCTAATTCTTCTAATAAAGATAAAGCCAATATAATCGGGAGCGATTTCAATCTTCCGTCAATTGATTGGAGCCATAATTGCTTTTATCCCGGAGGTAGAGAGCGTGAATCGTGCTAGGCTTTACAAGAAACTTTCGGTAAGCACTCATTGTATCAATTAGTGAGATTTCCCACGAGATTTAATAATATATTACATTTATTTGTTATTAATCTTCCCGAGCGTATGAATAGATTATCTGATGCTGAGGGAATAAGCGATCACAAGGCAGAGTACGTGGAATTTCAGTTAATTATTGAGAAACATGTTAAGGCCAAAAGAAAAATTTATGTATTCTCCAAAGCCGATTTCACAAGATTTAGGTGTTTTCTGCGAAATATATATACTAATTTCAGCGATTTAACCTATAGCGCATACGCGGTGGAATACTGGTGTATGTTCAGAGATATGATGCGAGAGTGTACAGATAAATTTATTCCGAGGAAACTGAAGCGTGTTAGTGCAGAACCTAGATGGTACAACCAGGAAGTAAGAAGCGCTCTCCGACGGCAAAAAAATCCACTCCCGCGCAAATAACACATCCTCAACAGCTACGGTCGAACAGATTGCAATAATAAGGCAGCAATACAAGGAGGCGCGCTCCATAGCCAGGGTAGCAATGCGTATTGCGTATAAGAATTATAAAAAGAAGGTTTTACGGGGAAACTTTAAAGAGAACCCTAAAGCATTATGATCTGACGTCAGGGAAGTTCAAGGTAGGGGCCCCACTATTGCGTCACTGCGGTCGGAAACGGGAAACGTAGTTCACGATAGTACGGATAAAGCAAACCTATTAAATCCTCACTTTCAGAAAGCTTTTACTCGTGATTACGATGAATGTGAAACCCCTATTCCTATGCGTCAGGGCGATTCGATGGAAGATTTAGTATTTTCGGAAAATGGCTTCGCGCTCCAACATCATTCAATTAAGCCAAATAAATCTCCTGGACCGGAGGAAATTCCCGCGCGTGTAATGAAAGAATTAGCTGCTGAAATCGCGCCCTATTTGAAAATTATATTCGAGAAATCCATTAGGGAAGGAGTAGTTCCTAAAGATTGGAAGGTGGCACACGTTACGCCCATCCATAAGGTTGGCGACAGAGAGAACGCCGATAATCATAGGCCGATATCCTTAACTTCATTATCGTGCAAGATACTTGAGCACATAGTTTTTAGCTCTGAAATGCGCTATTTAGATAGTCATTCAATGCTTAGCGGATGCCAACACGGATTCCGGAGTGGTAGATCATGCGAAACGCAGCTCGGCCTGTTCGTGGACGATTTGTGCGATGCGGAGAGAAAAATACTCAGATCGATGCCGTTTCATTGATTTCAGGAAGGCTTTCGATAAAGTATCTCATAGAAAATTAATTGCGAAGTTAGGACAATGTGGAATCAATCCGAAAGTTGTCGGTTGGGTGAGAGACTTCCTCTCGAATAGGAAACAGATAATTGTCATCGATGGGAAATACTCGTCCCCCGTTAAAGTTGCTTCGGGTGTTCCTCAGGGAAGTGTATTGGGCCCTCTGCTCTTCTTAATCTATGTAAATGATATCTGCTCGGTTGTTCGTAGTAAATTTAGGCCTTTCGCCGATGACACCGTTCTATATAAAAAAATAAAAAACCAGGAGGACCATCAGTCGCTGCGTAAAGACTTAAGAGCCATTTCAGCGTGGTGCAAAGAATGGCAAATTGAAATTAATTATACTAAATGTGCCGCAGTCACGTTTTGGAAAAGTAAGAACAAAGATCTAGATATCGAATATAAAATAGATGAAATGAGCATTCGACAAGCTGAGTATGTAAAATATTTAGGAGTAACCATTTGTCGAGATCTTTCGTTGGACATGCAAATTCGTCGAGTTATAGGCGCGACCAACAAGAAACTGGCATTCATAGGTAGAATAGTACGAAACACTACAGAGAAAGTACGTGAAACATGCTACTTATCACTGGTAAGACCGCAAGTGGAATACGCAGCGAGCATATGGGATCCGTACGAGAAGGGACACATAATTCAACTAGAAAGAGTACAGCGTAGAGCAGCCAGATTTGTAAAACAAAAGTACGAACATAAGGAAAGCGTCACATCTTTATTGAGCGATTTGAACTGGGTATCACTGGAGGACCGTAGATTGGACTCAAGGTTGAAACTTCTGGAGAAATATAGGTCGGAAAGTCTAAAAGAGGAGGTAGTGGGAATAATTGTGGCACCAACGTATATAGGTAGAAATGATCGAGACGATAAAATACGTGAGATCGATATTAGGACGGAGCGTTATCTAGGCTCGTTCTTTCCGAGGACAATACGAGATCACAATAGGAAATTTCGAATTGCGTTAGACAATCTTTAGGTAGGATTTGGTGCATTGCACCCCCTGCCACCCACCAACTTGGTGAATTGCAGGGTAACTTGTAGATGTAGGAATGAGGCAAAGAGGTAAGAGAAAAAGTAATATTAGACTTATTATAAATTAGAAATGGGTATAAAGAGAAAAGCCGTGGATGGGACAGATTTCGCTGTGAGAGCCTAAACGTATCGCAAGATAGAACACCTATGATAATAACAATAAATATGACAACAAACCAATTAAGTTGTCTACGGCTTTTCAGTATATGGTTTTAAGGTGCTCTAATGAAGCGGGAAATATTCGTTCAACTTGAATTCAGCGTAATTGTAATTAATAAATATATTTAATGTATAAATTTTCTCGCATTACATAAAAATAATCACAATGGTAAATATCAGTCTTTCTCAGTCCACAACATGAAGAAATTATCGTGTCGTATCCTTCATACGTTTACCTTTCTTTGCCTCTTTAAATCGTTCTGACAGGGTTTATTAATTTCCTCTACATCTGAAATTGATCCAGAACAATATTGCTGCTCCATTGTCATTTTTTAAGTCACACTCTATTATACGTATATACATCTGCTTCTCTTTGTGGTAGTAATATAATATGATCGAAATTTTCTGATGAAGCGGCTTTAAGTACGTGATACGGTTGTGTTCAGCATCTTATGCCCGCAATCCAGACTAAGCAACATGCACTGATCGATGTTTTTCTTTAAGAGATTCGTGGTATCAAATTTAATTGTGAACTTATTTAGTTCAAAGCCATGCAATGAAAATTAAGTTTTTGAATGGTAAATTTAATTCCGCCAATAAGATTTTAAGGGCCGTAACTTCATGTTTTACCAACTTATCAATGAATAAATAATATGATATTTCTCATAGTTTTAGCAAGCCTTATTCTGCTAAATTCTGATGAGATCGGTGTTCGATCCATAATCCTTGCATCTTTGATGCTCTTATGCTAGTAATGCCTTTATTGGATCGAACTAGTATATTATATTAAATTGTTACCTTTGAGAGAATTTCGTACGAAATAAGGGGAAAAATAATTCTTTAAAATAAAATATGCATCATGAAATAGCTGAAAATATTCATCGATGCATAATTTTATAAATAATTTCAGAAAATTATCGGTACTATTTAAAAGTAAAATTTTTCTTCGTTTTCTAAAATTTCAAACTGTTGACAAAAATATTTGATTTATTCCGAGTACTATTGCGCGTTGAGTTGGATGGGAAATCAGCAACTATCTACATTCCGTTATATCAATGGTCAATTCTTCAAAACGCTGTCTCCTCCTTTTATACGGAACCTCTTTATTTAAACCACCCTAAAATTGCAATTATATTCCTTCCTATTTCCCAGCATCCTTGCTTCTGCCATCGTTTTAATACAACTCAAGAACAATCATAATAATTTGTTTCCGAATTTGAAAATATTTAGCAAAACTTTACTTAATTAAAACGACGCGCAGTATGTATTCATTTGTTTTCCTTCATGCCGCAGCCATACCTTGACATTTTTAATCTGTAAATATCCTCCTTTCTCAAATCGTACGCAACGATACCTTTTTCTTTAATGGAACTTAGCCACTTTGCTTAACAAAATGCCATGAATATTTTATAAGACCCTTTCGGAGTGAGCCATCAATGAAACAACCTCATTCTCCATAAAAATCTCGAATTCGTCGATAACGACGGCTTTTGATCATTAAGTACCCATTCGGCACAAAAAGGATAAAATGTAGCGTTAAAGATCCTCAAAGAGCTTTCCCAAATGGAAGTTCGATAAAGGAAGTCAAAAGATTCAAGGATCTTTGACTGTTCGCCTTAATGGCCAAACTAAAAATTGGAAATCTAACTATCAATATACATAGTAGACCTTTGGCGAGGATGGCGTGATTGAGGGTCGGGTGAATAGAGTCGATGTTGGAATGGGGGACTGTGAAAGAAGAAAATTCGGGGTAAGGGGAGAGAATTTGGAAAGTGTGGAGAGATTGGAAGAGGGAGAGGCTAGGGAAAAGGGAAGATTCGAGGTGGGATAAGGGTATTTATTCGGGCACCACAATGAGGCAGATTGACAAACTCATTGATAAGGGTCTCTTAAAAGCCGCCGAAGGCAAATGAGTAAGGTGCTACATCCCTAAAGCCATTTATCTTAATTCAATTTCCACAGTCGTTTGATCTGACGATAAATGTAGAAAGGAAATGGACAATATAACCAATAAAGACATTTAAATTGCCACTAATCGCATAAAAGTCGAATAAGTTGAAGCAACTTAATGGATTTCTAGTTAAACTGCATTATTTATTTTCTTCTCGATCCTCGTTCCTGCATTATCATTCGAAGATTTATTCATAAATTCAAGGATGATATTGTCCACATTCATTCGATTCAAGTGCTATGTAATATTACATTCTATGGCAGTGAATCTTAATCTCTCGGCGAATCTGTACCATAAAACCATAAATTTTCTTGTTTTTTTCGTATAACGTATTCTTACTATATAGGCCTGATGCTATCATCTCTGTCAAATATTAAAAAAGATACCCAGAGAAAATCTGAGCTTAATACTATTGCAAGGCTCCTAAATTTATATGACGAGCTTTCAATCTATTAATAGTAAAGACCAAAATGTTTTAAATAGAAATAATGGAGACTTTGAATTTTATTTTACTTGATTAATCGCGAAAGTGAAAATATTTAAACACAAGTAATGCTGTAATCTCTAAGATAATTCAACAGAACTTTGCCAAGATAAGACTATAGGATCACTTGATTCACAAGCAGTAAAGGATATTTAGGCCTAAGAGCAAAACTAGTCAGCATTATTGTTATTGCATATATCGTTTCAGTCTACATTTTATCACGAATAATAGCCTTAATGCTTGACTTTTAGTGGTAATATTAGTTCACTTGGCTGGTTAGGAAAACCAGATGCGCATTTCAGCTACAAAGTAGCCGTCATCAGTGGTGAGTCACTGGTTGTAGTTTCTAAAGAACTCCCGTAATGCGCATCTATTTTTTCCAACCCTTTTATGGCTATTAGGGAAATATATTTTTCAATTCATTCGTAGTGTTTCTTCGCTGGTGACCTCTTTCTCAGCAAATACGAATCCACTGCATCCGTATCTCGAGTAAGTCTTTAAAAACGAGTAAAATTAGCATATTTATTTATAATTTAGATGAGTAAGGGATGTGGTCCTGGGAATGATTTCGCTAAACTTGGCCAAACGTTGTAAATATGGATATACGTTTCTCTATACGCTTCAGCATTTTTTGTTTGTTCTCTATTGTTCATAATTGACTTTGCAGTAGACCAGTGGTTCTCAAATTTCCAGTTGTCGCGGCCCCCTTGAATATAATGCGGTCCCCTTTGAATAGAAAACTTTATTGCAAATGTCTTCATTTTATGTAACTATTTTATCATACCGTTTTTCCGAAAATTCCCTGATAAAATTTTATTATTCGTGAAAACTTTATATTTCGACATTGCACCTTCTATCCAAAATAATTTCGCGGCCCCTTTGGTGCCCGCGGCTCACAGTTTGAGAAACACTGTAGTAGACGACGCGAAACTCACGGTACGCCTTTCTTCCGATTTCATTCCACTCACCACTCGAATCTCCATACAACTTGTAATTTCACATCTAAATATAAACTTTTTATAGGCACGTAAGGAACTTTTCTGGCTATTACGATTCTTTTAGACGTGTTTATAGGCTAATATTTCAGTAAATACAATTTGTTAGAACTTTAAATGTATTTTAAATAGTAAAATGTATGAACGGAAGTAAGAGAACTCGTGCTTACATACTACATGTTATGAAAGTGTGCAATATGGCAAATTCTTCTCTACACTCACCTAGGCGGCTTCACAATATTCTGACCTTCTCCCTAAAAATAAAGCTGGTCGCTTCTTTAATCGTTCCATACTTCGACTGCTGTGACGTTGTATATCAAGACCTATCAACCCTTAAGATCAAGTATACCTATAATTCCTGGGTAAGATTCATCTTTAATCATAAGAAGTCAGACCATATTTCGGAATATTTCTGCAAACTCTCTTGGATAAACCGTGAATCGTGAATAACATTGCATCTCCTTTCATTATTATATCAAATCCTTAAAACAAATGTCCCGCAATATCTCTCCACGGAGTTTATCAGCATTAACACAATTCATAAATGTAACAAAAAAGGATGTCATAAACTTCTGACCCCGCACCACAGAACGGACATCTAAAACAGATCCTTCACTTTCACAGCATGCAGATTATGGAATAGCCTCTCATCCGAAATAAAACTCTTCATCGCTATGAACACTCTTTTCACAAACATCTCCTATCCCATTCCCCTTAATAACGTCGAACTGACAAGCAATCATTCTCACTTACAGGTCGTCGAAATATTTAAATGTCTGCATATTTATATGAACGTGTTAATGTGTACTTGTATGTTTCTATGTTTTTATGTATAACTGTGTTTATGTGAATTTCATTTCGTGTACTTATCTTTTATGATCTTCTCAATCTTTAAATACTGCTACCTGTAGGTTTCGCAGGTTTTCACACACCTCTTCTTGTGTTTGTTTTCCTGCAGTGGAGTTTTTCCTAGGGTAAGTATTTTAATTATCCTTAGTTTTTCCCTCAAACAAACATTCATTTCTTCTTATTTCCAGAAATGCTAACTAGGCATTGTATTTATGTAATATTTCATGTATTTTTTATTTTTCTATTTTTATTCTTTGTTATTTTCTTTTTATTTATAATTGACAGTGGGTAACATAGAAGAAGAGACTGTCTATCTATCTACAGTTGTCGATGATTAGTGGATAATACGGGCCCGCTGATAGGCTCCTTAGAACATGAACAAACTCTATGGTTGCGTTTAAGGAACGCTGATTTTGCATTCATATTTATGTTTATTTAAATACATTTTTGCATAAAGCTAGATAAAACATTTATGACGTACAAAATAAATCCTTATTTTCATAGGTAACTAATACATCAAATGATTCAAACGTTGTGCTTGCCGTTAAATGTATTTAATACTATTTGAACTTCAATAATCCAAAAATCGTAACTTAAAAAATGTTGGTAGTATCATATCCGTAGTACGGAATACACTTGTGGCGGTTATTGATAAATTGAACATTTTTTTACTGCGAGTCTACAATGGCGCTCAGATCGCATAGTCGTATCCGTATCTTACTACATTACATTTTATCGAGGATGTAGATAATAGACAATACTGCAATGGACATCACCGAGGAACCGCAGTAAAATGTAGGGAGCCGACAAAATATATTGTATATATATCTGCATATTACATACTATCAAAGATAATAATAAAAACTAAAGCTTAATCTTTTATTTAAAAACTATTTTTAACTTTTACTCTGGTAAATTTAGGTAAATTAAAGCATACGTAAGGCAGTCAAATTTTAAAGAGGCGCATATCAACTCACATGCGGCTCCGGAGCTGCCGGTTAGCCACTCCTGATGTAGACAGGCAGGCAATCTATGAATATAATCGTGCCTCTAAACAAAGAAGCAAAAGGAAACCAATTTTTTAAAAGTCTCCTAGAATTAGTCTCTCTTTTAGTCACGATTTGGTTTTTTTGCTAAGTAGAATTTTGTGGAAACATATTTAAATTGAACTTTTATGTGAGAATTTTGTATAGTTTTATATTAATATATTTTATCTAACTTTGATTCAGAAAACTTCCGTTAATATATGAATAGGTTTTTGCACTTAGTATCAAAGAAAAATCTATAATATATGCAAATTTTCTTTACAGAAATGCTATTAAACTTTTCAATCAAATACAAAATCCATTACAGAGATTTTAAGATAAAATCGCGAAAAATATTTGACGGAGCCTAAAATATGTTTAAAAGTATCCTATCCTTGGTTTAGTCAGTACAGGCATCGCAGAACTTGGTGGCACTTGCGTAGAAAACCCTTTTCAGTGGAAGGGTTCATTGTCTAAAAACTTCCTCGAGACGGGGGAGAAAGACAGTCTCCGCGTGGGTCAACCAGGGTACCTGCGGTCGCATTCCTTCGTTGCCAACTTTAAAATGCTTTCTCTCACTCACTCCACTCGAAAAGACCACGCGCCCTCTCCATGGTTAATGCGAATATTTTGGCAGCTCTGCCTGCTATGCGCTCTCCTCTCCCCTCCGCTCCCTCTGCCAACCCCTTCCACGCACGCTTTCCCCTCCCTGACGTCACGCTTCGCGTAGGCGAGTGCCACCAAGTTCTGCGATGCCTGTACTCATTGCAGCGCACAAAAAGGCATTATACTTAAGTACTTTTTGAATGTCTTGACCAATAAAGAATAGTTACAACCGTGGGGTCATGCATTGTGGTTATTTGCGTGTTCCGCGGCAAAAAATACTTTGATGATCAAGATCATTATATGAAATTCTCTTGCTTTAGGCCATTCGATGTTGAGAGTTCCCGTTGTTAATTAGTTTCCGGCGTGTAGTTAACAACTCCTCCCACCCTTAGCATTCTTGTCTTATCCTTTTCATGTTAATTTCTTACTCATATAGCCCATTTTTCCATTACGAAAAATGGTTATTCGAAAGATAAACTTTGAGTGGCTTTGCGGTAATATGTGACAGTAGTTCTGTCTGGCATTGTGGGCCTAAGTAGCTGCCACAGTTTTACAAATGACTTAGTCACCTTTGCTTAAACCTATTCTTTTGATGAATGGCATACACTGAAATATGATATGTGGTATCAAATTTTTACCAACACCACATTATTATATCTATATTTTATTCATATTTTTAATCATCTTTAGAGGATCATTGTCGCAAATTGTGCAGAAAATTATTTCTCTAGAACGCATCGTATTGACTATTTTTCATCATGCTCAACGGAATGCGAAAATATACAGCAATTGAGCGCTCCGCGGTGAAGATAATTTGGTTAGTGATAATTGAGATTTTATTGTGTATGAGGCAGGGCTTCGCCGAGAGAGGAACCTTACTCTAAATTAATACAATCGGAGAACGACTATGTGAGCCGATTTGAGACCATGATTGCCGTTTTTAATATATAATAACGATAAAATGTGTTTTATAAAAAACAAGATGTGACCAACATTTGTATGAACCCAATATACACAAATTAGGACAGATGCAGAAATTAAATTGCAAGATTTGAGGTGTTTCCTAAATATTCATTCCTTAATATGTATTCTCTCTCTGTTCAACATAAAGCTTTCACAGTGGTATGAGAAAAGATACGCTATGTATCATCTTTGGCGATATTTTTTTCGTCATCGGATGTATGACTATATACATTTTTCTCAAAGTCAAATGCACTCTTTAGAGATAATAGATCATAATTTACAGAAAGGTTTACGTGAACCTGGTGTGTCAAAGAAGATATCTGGAACTTCTGTCCCATTTTCCTTATTTATACAACTTTATCTGTTTTTCTTAACCATGCAAAAGTAATGGCCATCAGTCATACAATTTTTTCCATAAGAAACGTATTCCTGTTGTGAATAGATTTGTAAATTACCAAATAATGACCTTGGAAAAGAACTCCCTTTGAGTTCATGCATTATTCAGAATAAAGCAGATAATTATGGTCAAGCGTTGCTATTGTTCCACTCTCTTTCTCTCTCTAGCTTCCATCTATCCTTGCCACGAACTTTTTCTATTCTATGATTACCTCTCCCGTAATTTCCTCCGACCATTCTCTACTTTCCATCGAACAGAAACCCACAGGTAAACCTTAAACCCCTAATTCTAAAGCAATTCACATATTAGTTATGGCTTCAGCTATATGTATTTTATTTCGCCTTTGATCACGACAGTAAGTGTTTTATTTCGTTCCATCTAAGAACGAACGGTCTAGCACATAACTTTTTGCACTAAAAGAGGGAAATAATCGCGGGGACATATCAAAAATTCCATTGCACGACAGCACTCTCCATCCCTGATAATTGATACTCATAGCCTCAGTGCTAAGTATTAGAATGGATTTAGAAATTCCAAATCTATGGATAACTTTAGAGCTCCATGCAATGTTCGTATAGATTATTTCACACGGATATTGACGTGTCTTTACAATAGTACAATTTATTAAAAGTTTCAGGATGTGTGCTTCGTACTGATAACTTTAATTATACAGTACTTTTGACCAATAGTTTAAATTTATTCGTTTTACAATAATACTGCACGATAATATCCTTTCTATAACTTTGGAAAACGCTGTAAAAGGCAGTATTATTGTTATTGACCAAGAAATTACCATTCAAGTACTCTATCTAGAGTCATCCAAGTAATCCATTTAAGGTGCTATACACTCAACATTTCATGTCTGTAAAGCCATTATTCGAACAAATGCATCAAAAATAGATGTCAATAAGCAATCACACGTGGTAACTAACTGAAGAAGTAAAGATCGAAAAATCAGAAAAATTGGTTGATATGTCCAGAAAATATAAGAGATAAGCCACCAACCTAATGTGCCAAAATTTACATAAGCATATGTTATTTTTTAACTTCTAGCAATAAAGAATAAATAATTATCCCTAAAGTACGCACAATTATCTTTCAGTATTTAGTCCCGTTGAATACAGAGCAATTCGATCGATAAATCAAATTACTAACGTTTCCTACACTTATTCGAGCAAATACTCTCTCATGATTGATGAGCAGGCACGCTATCGAAGACCAGGGAAATGGCTATCGCATAAGATTGATTATAGAACGGGTTTCCGATATTTTCATGAAATCTCTCGGTTGACTTTTAATCTCCTATCCATCTAAACAACAGAATTCACCGCCAATAAAACATGCGAAACTGACAGGTCGGCCTTAAAATATTAGTTGACGGACTAGTAGGGAAACAAACCGTAGTTTACCTCATGCTCTGTTCATTTAGGATGATAATAGGCATCTAGAAGATTTACATAAAATAAGGTCGAAAATGCTATAAATGAACTTGCCAATCGATGCAATAATACCAAGAGTTTTACTTCAGGAGAAATTCTTCATATACATAGAAAGAAACTACTTTTATTTTTCAAGGACAGCATTCAGTGAATGATATCCATTTTTTAGCACCAAGTTTGATAAAAATGCTTTAGCATACAAAGCTAAGGAACAATAAAACTGTCCTATCGAGAATAACTATTTGTTATGCTATGCAATTATTTTAACATTTACGTAAGAATTTTAGATTCCCATAAAAGCTGGTAGCTTTTCTTGTGTATACTTATGTTGAATAAACGAAGTAATCCGTTTGAATACCCATTTACGTTTAAGCCATATTTACTAAAGTGACTGTTCTTTTACGCAGTGGGATCGGCAATCATAGAATTATTTGCGAGTCAAAAAGATATTTAAGTTTATCTGGCGATTTAATCTGTTGCTTTAATTTTTAATTAAATACTTAGAAACACCTCTTTCATTTATGCATCTTTGCGATGGACTTCTTTTAATAAATAAGACGATTAAAATTTATTCGATACCCTTTTCAATGAAATAATATTTCTGCAAAAACAGCTTAATTTAATATCTGTAAGCTATCGCTACCAACCGTCTTGAAAATTCTATCGGATCGTGAAGTATTTGATTTAAAATTACACAGCAGATTATCTGGGAGAACAATTCTTTCATAAAGATATGACTTTAAGCAATCGTTTTAAATAATTGCTCAGCGTAAGTTTTAATAAGTACTTAATCTGAAACTTTTGAAGTCTTTTAAGTAATTCTTATCACCTTTTGCAATCTTAATGAAGTACCACGCCAGGCAGAAATGTAGCGTAGGTGGCATTGCTACAAATGCTCGATGGGTGCATTCTACATTTTACGTCACGAAAAGTCTTAAAGCGGCGAATTAAATCAATTTTATGAATCATTGGTTTTTATTAGGTTATAACAAGAGGAAAAGGCGTGTCCTCTTTCGACTTCTCGAGGTATCTTGTATGGGGTAAAGCTTTAAAGTTTTCTGTAAAATTTGCTCAGTAATAGTGCATTTACTCGAAAAAAACGTACTTTTCAAATTAATTCATAAAATAGCTACAGTGGAGTGTCTCAGCTATAGGTCGTAAAGGCGTTACTGAAAACTGAGACGTATAGCGAAACGATAAAGTGAAATCTCATTTTCTTCCATGCCAATTGGCGAACTTTTAGACACCAATATACAGATTTTAAACCAAATAAATCAAAATAATTCAGCATTCTATAGCAAAAATTGATATACTAAATAAAATAAACAAAAGAAATATTCATAAAACACCTACCTGAGAATATTCTGAGGCTTGTTTTTCGGAGGTTTGAGTGAGGAGTCGTGATGTGGAGGCATTAGTTATGCTTAATATACTGCTATATATACTATTCAATATTATAGCGTAAAAATGTGTGAAATCAATATATTTACCGGCATGAATTTTGGAATTTTGTGGGCGCTCTTACTCAAAAACTGATAATACGATCACCATAAAATTTCAGATTTAGCAATTGTATTAGAAAGTCAATAACTGATTAGATTTTTGGTGAAATCTGTCCACCGGAAGTGGATGTTTTTTCTTGACATTTATCCGTTTGTGTCAAATATCTGCTGAAATTCTTCATTAACGTAACCGTATTTATTAATCTAAGTTGTAGATAATTTTATTCTCTACAGCTTTTGTATTTAATAATTTTTTGTAGAACCAATTGTTAAGGAAATATTTCAGTGCAATATTGATAGCGATTCCAGCGCCGCCAACTCGTAAATTACCAACTACATATGGAAAAAGTCGTGTTGGCCACATCCGATTTTTTAATTCTCGCTCTTTGAAGGGTTAATACGTATGCTCAGAATTCGTTTTAAATGGAGAAGTATGTGATTTATTTTTTATTTTCAACTTTAAGAACTGGGGTAAAGATAATTTTGGGACACCCTTTGGAATAAAGCTTGGGAATAAAAAAGGGACTAAGCAGGATCGTTTTTGTTAGAATAATGATATTGCTCATAAAAAGGAATATTAATTTCAAAGGAACATATTATCAAAACACTCCAGCATTTGAGCTATTACTTTTACTTGAACCGTTCTATCTTTTAAAAATGTTCGTGTTTATCTAAGAATTACGCAAAATGATGATTATGAAAGATATTTTATTAAAAAATAATGCTGTCTCATTTATTAACAAGCGAGAAATATTACGCAGTTCAAAGGTGTTATAAAAATATTTATTGCAGGAGTAAGTAACTATGATAACATTTTTTCCACTCATTTTCTTCACGCAACGAGAAATACGTATAATGTTGAAATTATTACCGTAACATACGTCACAGACTACACATATATTTTTAGCATAACACGCTTGGTGAAACTTTTAATTTATTTAATCTTCCATTGATAAAGAAAATTTACTCAGTTTTTCATAAATATTTGAAAGCAAACAGAGAAGTAACATTTAATCATATAAAGATAAACCAACGTAAAAAGATGTGTCACGCAAGGGAGCAATTATATCTTCCTATCATTGGAGCTGAAATCATCAAATTTATTTTGTAATGCAGTGCCCATATAAGATTCCACTATTCTGATTACAATATGAATAAAATATTCTTTTCATGAACACTTAAGTATGTAAAGAATAAGCAATGTAATACGACAGAAGGAGTAATAAAAAAGGTTAGTATATCCGTAAATATGTTGAAAAGTTGTAATACAAACATCCTTTAAGTCACAAAAATTCCTAGAACAAATATTTTAAGTCACACTTATGATAACTATCATACACGGTGTACTGTTAATAAATGCAACCAACTGAACTGATATTAAATTAAAATTTTATATTTATATCATTAAGACATACTTTAAGTCCAATTATATTAAACACATTAACTTATATAATCCACTAGGATAGGCGTAACTTGGTAAAATTCCATTATAAAGGAGGGAAAAGAAAAACTTCCACTTGAAACTAGATTTTAATCCTCGTAAAAATAGAGCTTAGTATTGCGTACATTTATTTTTTATATTTGCTATGTTTAACTAAACCAAATTTCTTCAAGGGAAAATATTTGCATCCCCTTCCTTTATTAATAAGTTGATGGTACACTCGGGGTATGAAATTTATTTATTTAAAGCGGTAATTTTGCCTTGTCATTTTTTTTAACAAACGAATGTAATTACTAATTTTTTCTTAGTTTAACATCACCTTGGCGGGAAAAAATATCTCAAACTTTCTAAAAACATGAAGTCATTGACCTCTGCAATGCAAAGAAAAGAAATTATCACTTTATAAGCGATGGGATGAATAGTAAAAAAGGTATGCGTGCTAAAGATGGAAGCTTACGAAATTTAAAACTCGCGCGGCGTTATTAGGTCTAACGGAATGAGAATGGATGGGGCTTTCGGACGTTCTCGTCAAATTCTTTTGCTTTTTGGGCGTGGCTTGATGAATAAGGAGGAAATTGGCAATCCCGATGGGTTGGGTCGGCATTCTTTTTTTATAAAAAAAGAACGGAAAGAAAGGCGAAGGCGAGGATCTCGAATCGGGGCCATTGGCTAGGCTTGCTTACGTGAGGCGTTCCTCTGCGGTTGTTGTAAAAATTGCTTTGCAGGGGAAGAGGGATGGAAATGAGTCAGGCATGAAGGATGACCATGATATCGCGTGGAGAGGTTTTATACGGGGGTGATGTCGGCTCCCGCGTGTGAGGAGAAAGAGAGAGCTCGGCGGGTGGTCAAGCCGCAGGAAAGCGGACGATAGGGACTCTCAGGTGGGAAATGGGTGAGGCGGGGACGGAGCGGGGAGGGGGGGTGAAGAGGGGCGGGGATATAGACGGTAAGGGTCGGTATCGGGTGCGGAAGAAATGGGAAGAGGGAGGTGTTTGGTGGAAGGGGAAGCTGAAAGGCGTCGGAATGAGCTGGTCATTTACTATCCTTCTCCTTCGTTATCTCTCCTTCTCTCTATCTCCCATTTCGCAATCATGTAAAACCTACGCCGTGCACATTCCTTTGTCTTTATTGCATGCAATGAAGGAAAGAAAACCTCTCTCTTTGCGCGTGTACTGAGGTGACATATGGTCACTTGGTTCTGCAGCTTGAAATAATCCGAAGATATCGGCTATTACGGTTCATATAATTGAAGCAATAGACCTTAACTAATTAGAGGGTTTCTACGGTATAAAATTTAGTTGTCATATCTTTTTTTAAACTTCACTGTATTGGCCTTTACTGGATGATATTCCATCTTAAAAATCACATATGTATCATTTTTTATTTTCAATCATATCCTAATTTTTAAATACATTTCTGGTAATAAAGGATTAATAAAAACATTATTTTTAATGAAGATCGCTCCTAAAAATTGCAGTTCGAATGATAAGACTAAAGATGAGGAAACGATATAACGGGAGAATTAAAGTTAAAATTTCTGACAAAAAAATTTAAGATGTTAAATGCTATAGAAATATATCTCGGAAAATGTAGCCAATCTTGGTTCATAGGGAATATTGTATATAAAATATTTTGAAATTGAAATAATGGGTTTTCGTATATTTCAGCAAATGCTGTGCGTGTGTATATTTGCCTAATCTTGGATTATTATAGAATCAGCAAATGCTGTATCACACTATTTTCACATCGTTTTATTCTTAGAATAGTCAGCAAAAATAAACTTTCTAGAATAAAAAATATAATGGAATGGGATTGCGAGAATTTGAAAATTAAAATTCGTGTTGTGTGATTGACGGGGTTAGTTCCCTACTTTTCGTTTTAATTCCATTCTCTGAAACCAATACTACGTCAGAAAGTTTCTCATAGCCAAATATCATATCATTTCCAATTTTACATGATAACACTTTTATAACAAGAGACTTTATTTTTTTAGTTATGGAATTATTCGGGAAAATCAGCAATTTAAAGTTTATACAATTGATACTCTCAGAATTTAGTATCAAGGAATTAAATAAATTCATTCAGTCTAAAGAAAAGACGTTTTTTCACAATGAGAATGTTTTTTTCTGAGACCAAAACGAAAGAGATTTTTATGCTGGTGTAACGAGATATATCGCAATGATTCGAAACAATCCCGCAGATAAACTATTGGTACGCATAATTAATACTGTAAAACAAATGAGTTGGCGTGATTCTATCACCACTGCTTATCTACACTACTTTTATTATTTTTATTCCTTGGGTATTCACTTTATAAGTTATCGTTGTACAATTGGTGATTTTCTATGATGATGAACTTAATAAACTATTAAATTGCATACAAATGATATTTCCAGATGTTACTGTTGATGCTTCATTGCGCTCAAAATAATTTTACTTTCCTAGAAAAAAATGTACTGCACCACATTCCTTACATTTTCTCTCTCAGATATTCATCAATATCTTTATTTACTTTTCCAGCACTAAGGAAAATGCAAAATGTGAAAATCTCAAAAGTTTCTTCCCCGAGCACACATTTAACACTATAATAGCGTTTCAAGTACACATTTCAAAGTTATTTAATTGTGTAGTACGCGGAACGGTATTTTATATGCAAAAACAGAAAATTATTTAAAAGTTGCAATAATTTACATTTCATATATGCTTATTTTAATTGATTGAATCTTGAAAACAATTACAAATTATTGTTCTAAAATTTACGGTTTTATATTTTTTCATGGCCTTAAAATAAACGAATATAAGAATCACTGATTTTGCGCATTTTACGTCATAATATAGTTTTACTGGCAGGACATACGTGTGCTGTGTTGTTTAATTTGTTGGCCTTTATCCTAATACGTATTGCCTATATGTGAATATGGCGGATTACGTTTGATGTGCGAGTGAGATTTTGAAATGAGGAATAAAATGAAAGATGTAGGAGAAGAAAAGAGAAATGGGGAAGTTAAAATTCGGTATAAAATAATAGCAGGTCACGGTTAAGAGAAATTATTTACTTCGTAATTAAATGTTAGTTATTTATTTATTTATTTCCTTAATAGGGCAAGGTTGAGGCCATATGGCCCCTTCTTCCACCTAACAGTTTTAATATACAATATAATAAATTATATGTACATAATTCAATTCAAATCAAAACAGTGAAATGAAAATTATTTCAATAAGAATAAAATTAAGTAATGTACAGCACAAATATACACGAAAGTAAAATAATATCAAATCATTATAAAGGAAAGACTGTAGTCTGCTGGTGGTTATAGCGACTGTGCTGGTATTTAAATGAAGAAGAGAAGGGCAAAATACAGAGGAAAATTTACTTTTTTATGAGAACCTAATGCTAGCTAAGTATTTAGCGCAATATTTCTTAAACTGGTTAACATCATTGACAGAGTAAAAGTGAAAGATTGCAATTATCAATGAGTTGAGTCTAAAAATTGCTTTACAAATTGAGACGTAATGTCACATTCAAATTACTTTTACAGCGATCGCGTTCTTGCGTCTTAATTATTCGGAGTTGGAGATCGTGGAACTCGCTCTTGATAGTGCCACAATTATCTTTAGTAACAATTGAGAATGACTCCGTTAGCTATCTCTCATTAAGCTGAATTTAAGTTTATGCCGCAAGAAGAAAATTACAGTTATAAATAGAAAAAGTAGTTATAAAGTGCAATCTAATTACTACTTGATATTTTATATACGCGAGATAATATATAATTTAATGTTTTGGAATATGTTGCTTTTGAACCAAATAGCTTAAACATTTTGCAAACACGAAAAATAAGAAATAAAAATATGCTACTTACTAATCTAGACATTACGTATGCGTTATATGCATAATGGAACGAAGCTATTTCAAAAATGTCACTCGTATCGCTAACTACATGGAAAAATTTACGTCGCCGCGCTTAACTGTTTTTCTAATTGACATTGATAGAATGCACGCTTAAGTTGTTTTGAAGTGTGTTCAAACAAACACCCCTCAGCGCAAAGTTTTCCTTCGCATGTTTCACTGTTTCGTTGAATATTTTTGAATGAATTCTGCTTTACAGCCAAAAGAGATAACGTTACAGTATTTTTTCGTTGAACTGGAGTGCATTATAACAGAGAAAAATATAGTTCCGAAGCCATGTTTAGGGAATGAGCATCATTAGTGACAATGTTAATGGGTATTATTGGCGAAGCATAAAACAAAATATTAATTTTTTTTAATTTCATCTTCAACATCTACAGATTATTAAGCAATGGAAAATCCACATCACTTTACAAATAATTTTCCAAAATGTATGAAAACCATGGATATCACAATTTGAATCTGCAAATGAATTCTTTTTTATGTTTTTATTTTTATACCTGTTATACTATGCAACCAAAAACCAAAAGTTTTCCTTTGGTTTTGTGTATTTCATGGATTATTATAGCCATAACTCCTTCACACCGAAGACACACACCCACAAGGGGGGAGGGAAATCCTGTGTCGGCATTAGCATACTCTTTACAAAGAGCACCAAGGGGACCAACTGCTTAACCTCCTTTCTGAAGGAGCGCTGACTTACGCGGTCTTCTTAAAGCACACAAGTAGGAGACGGGACGATTCCAAGTTGAAAAATCCCGGCCTCCGACGGATTCGAACCTGAGACCGCTACGTGGAAGGCCAATGCTCTAACTCGAGTTTTTCTATGGTATTAATGATGTTATACTAAATATTTTGCATTAGTATTATCGCCGTATAATTTTATTTTACCTTTGCCCTTAAATTGTGCCAATGCATTTGAGGTTATATGAGCAGGTTTAATCTACCGTTTTGATAGGAATTATTATAAAAATATCCAAAAATGTATTTAAAATCAAAGTTTATTGGCGCTATTCCTGCGATTGTTTTACTTTAATTTGTTTACAACTCAGTATTTCTTACGCCACTCTTGTTTTAACAATGATCGAATAGATAGCGTTAGCCAAGAGTTATTATTATATGAGTTTTTGAATATCAAAATTTTTCCTTCCCTTTATATTAATTATTTTTGGCTTAAGCTGATAGAGAAAACAATCTTATCTGAATTACATTAGAATACAAATTAAATTCAGAATCTATATTCTCCATACTCTATTCATTAAAAGTTCCAATTGTGTTACTTCAAATCGGGAGGAATATTTCGGTCGAGTAACTGATAATTCGAGTGATTGAACTTAGATTTCGAGTGTAGTTTTGTATTTTACTATCGTGAGACTATAGACCAGGGGTGTCAAACTCTCGGCCCGCGTCTTGCATCTATGCGGCCCGCGAAGTGAGTTATATTATGCTAAATAGCGCAAACTCAAATGTATTTCTTAGAAAATATTTCACGCAAATCAGCTTCTTAAAATACCCGCGGTTTATTGTTCATTCTCATTTATAAAAATCCTGCACATTTGGGGCACAGAAGACTGTTCTTCCCGTAGCCAGCGTATTTTTTGCGTGCCCGAGGTACTTAAATCTCGATGCCGAATGTTATATTTTTATAAAAAATGGCCGCACCATAGGATTGGGGTGATTTCTCCCCTTGTGGAAGGGAAGAGTGAATGTACAAAGAATACGAAAGGTGTGAGGGCTGGGAAAATATGAAATGCGGCCCTCGGATTTGGTGGAGAGTCTTCATGCGGCCCGCGCACCGACGTGAGTTTGAGACCTCTTCTGTAGACGAAAATATTTTGTATTAATAATATTATTACAGGCCATATTTTTAAATATTGACCAAAACTGGAATGAGTAACTGCTTAAACAAAACGTGAACTTCCCGTGGAAAATCTAATTGAATACTAAAAACAAGTGAGAAAACTACCTATTCTGTCTACAGCAGTACTTTTCAAACATTTTTGTCCGCGGAACCCCAATATCTTTTATTAAACAGTTCCTTAAATGCACGTTTTCAAATTAAGTAAAAGAGCAACAATAAAAAAATTAATCATACCTGGATGGATCTTACTCTTACTCGATGTACAGAGGCTGTTATTTATTTATTTTTACAAATTATTTACTATTAGTAGAATTTTAAAAAGTAACAAAATCATACAAATATCGAAATTTTCAACAAATGTTTGTGGAACCCCAGACTTCCGCGGAACTCAAGTTGAAAATCACTGGTCGACCATTATAACCCACGATTCACATTTATAAGTCTCGTATATCAAAAGCGCGGATTTGAAACTGATGGCTTTCAAAAAGTTCCTTTTACCACCGAAAACGTGGCGCTGAGTTCCAGTCCAAGAAATAAGTCAATAAATGCATGGTCTCTAGAAAACAGCGCTACTCGGTTGATATGTGGTTGACACGAACTTCTTTCGATTTCATAGTTAAATTTAAAACATTAGCCTATCCTTCAATTCATCCTTTAAGAGCAAAATGCTTTATGTTTATTTGAAATAACCAGTGCGTTAATTAATTCTTTAAATGCAGATAGGCAAATCAATTCCGCTTTGGTTTGCATGGTTTAAAAGGTGTTGCTTCTCATTTACAGGAAAGTTTACACAATTACATTAAAGTCAATAAAGCATTTCTAGCGTAATAATATGCGTATTTTCATTGGTAATTAATTCATTAAATGATTTAATCAGTGTGCTCTCATGTAAAATGTATTTTATGCCATTTAATCTTTAGCAAATATTAAAGTGTTACTGTAAGAATTTTTACTGTTTACAAATTAGCAATTTATATGTACGCAAGATTTCTTAGAATTCTCATTTTTTAATTTATTCTTTAGAAGCCATTGTGGAATTTTAAAATTGACACGTTTATTTTAATAGGTGGCTACCCAGAGCTCCTAACTATGCCTGTCTGCATGTTTGTATTGATTGACTAACTACATGCTCGATGTTTGTGGCTCGGTTACGACTCTGCGAGCTGAGCGCCATTGTAGATTCGTGGTAAATAATTGAACTTCTTTTTCAACGGTATCACTGCAACAAGCGGATTCCGTGCTCTAAGTTGCAAATTAGTTTCAGAACCCGTTTTATATTTTAGTTCCTCATTGACCTCTAAAGAAAGCCGTAAAATAAAAATGAGGATTTTAAAAACGCTCACATTCATGTAATGAGTAGCTTACTTGTAAAACATTTTGTAATAATGTCAGCCACAGTAAATGAAACCTAACTAGATAGTACTAATAGCCAGTTACAAAAAATACTAAAGATTAAATGATATGACACTTAAGCTTATGCATATGCACCCTTTCACTACACGTGATATAGACTAGTCTACGATATTCCACTCCTACGCCTATGTAGGTTTTTAATTATGCATCTGTCGGGAAAACATTATTTGAAGTCGTTTTAGACTAAAAGACTAAGGCTGCCTTGAAAATAAATGCGAAGTGTGACAACGAAGAAAGAAAAATTAATTTGACGTGAGAGTAACAATCGATATTTATGAAAGGCGAGAATAAATCTCTTGTAAGGCCATGACCAAGGTCGAAATAATTATGGAGATATGAAAAGACACTGTTAAACGACTTGTAGCATTGTTGCGGAAAGATCAACAAACTAGAAAATTGAGTAATTAACATAGCCTGCTCAAGATAAACATATTTGGGCAATGTTGAATTCTTCTAACGGCTATATCCGTCTTACGCATGAAATTTAAAAACTGTTACTGTATAGCAACCCATACTGTAAGCTAGATACGTTTATAAAGTTGATATACTCTACCAAATGTAGTGATTTGTTTCTCTGTGAACTGAATCTGAAATTCTCAATATATATATATATATATATATATATATATATATATATATATATATATATATTGGTGACAATACATCAGTAGAACACATGTATTAATAAAGACAAATTCAGCATAATATTTTGTCTTTTATATGTGACAGCGATGAAGTTTGAGCGTTTGAACTCATTTGCGGAGATTATTAAATTCTAGGGTAAGTAAGAAGATTTATTGCTGCGATCATATATAAATATTAACGAATTATATTTGTAATAAGTGAATAATGTCTCCATTCTTTCCTGCTAGTTAATACCTTCAAACCAACCCCTTTGTTGAAGTGGTTAGTTTAAGGTCGTGAGAACAGTTTAACCACAACTTTCATTGAAAACAAAGTTTTAAATATTAAGTTCACATAAACCAATGTTTATGGAAAAGTATTTATGGGTATTTCTCTCTAAAAAGAGACCCAGAAGTAAATCAAATTATCTGGAATGAAAAAGTCGCATTACACTCTATCCGAGTACTCCATTATACGATGAGGAGTTGATGATGTTGATAAGAATATATGGAGAAATTTTAAAGCTAATAAGTCAAAGATAAAAATTTTATTACCGTTCTTACTGATATAATATTCGCTTTGCATAATTCTTGCATCATAATTTTTAGAAGTATAAAGTAGAAAATTACAACCCTGGCGTAATCTTAGCACTACATTTTTCCTTGCATCGGATAGTTTTTTCAATAAAAATTACTAACGAGAGAACTCAAAGGGAAAATAAAATATGTGGGAGAGAAATATGGCAACAGGACTACAAGTTGGGAATTTACAAAGGCCGATTTTGGAGTGCGCTAAAAAACGATGTGAAATGTATTTTTTCTCTTTTTATTTGGAGATTACGAAAGGTCAAAAGCGCTTCCCTACGATATACATTGTGTATATATAGTACACACCTGTCATTTGGTGACACTAAAACACACGTTTTGGCACTATAGTACCTAATTTAAAAAATGAGCGCTTAGGAAACAAAAATTGAAAGAATGAGTACTTAATTTAGGTATTTCCAATAGCCATAAGAAGGTTACGAAAGAATATATGTAATAGAGAAACTGAAAATTCCAATTCACTAATTCCCTTAACACCATAAAGGACTACGCCATTAGCTTATCTTCAAATCAAGGATTAAAATTTTGCTATCCTACCAAGTTAAGGACCTTATCTCTTATATTGGTAACTCCATTGAATCAAAGGGCGAACATTTTAAAAAAATTCATCAAACACACTTGTCACGCGCAATTAAAAAGCAACATGAGAAAACTAAACAACAGACACCAATTAAACCACCAAAATATAATCAAATCAAAAAAACAAAGGCTGCTTCTACACATAAGCCGATAAAGGCAAGGCGATTGTAATATTAGACAAAACAAAAAAAGAGCGAACACAAAAATCTTTCTACCTCATACCCAAAATACACAAAAATGATAATTCAATGAGATCCAAAACTTCAACCATAAACTCCTTAACTTACATTCTTTCAGAATGGTTAAATCAACATTTAACGAACTTTAAAGTTAACGATGAACATTTCGTTAACAATTCATCGAAGAATTGAAATTTTGTCATTTAAAAACGATAGTGGTTTTTCATATTCTTGTTAAGGCTGCTATATTATTATACCAAAAAAGTAATTATTTTTTCATTTTTTATTCTGACGTGAGTAGTCATTGAATTTGTTTCCAGTCATAAGACGAACTCGATAATTATCTATTGAAGTAGAGCAGTGTTTCTCAAACTGTAAGCCGCGGCCCCTATGGGGGCCGTGAAATCATTTTGGATGCAAGGTGAAATAAAGTTTCCACGAATAATATAAATTTTTATCAGGGAATTTTTAGAAAAACGATGTGATAAAAATTATTAATAGTTACATAAAATGAAGAAATTTGTAATAAAGTTTCCGTTTTCAATGCAAAGGGGGCCGCATGATATTCAAAGGGGCCGCGACAGTTAAAAGTTTGAGAACAACTGAAGTAGAGCATCTGTTCAGTGTTTCCACAAATACGGCGTTACGACGAAACAATTTTTTCTGTCTCTGCTTATTTTGAAATGTTCAGTGTAGAATGCTATATATTTTTGTCTTTGTTCATGTTGAAATATTACAGTACATATTGTATTTAAAGTAGCTTAAAATTACAACAATTTAGGTAAAAGAAATTAAAAAATGGATTTCGTGTTGCTGATGCAAAGTATCCCTATTTCATGTAATTTTTTCCGATGAATGCGAAACTATATCATTAATAGGTGAGATAATAGCGTAGAGAAGCCCCTGCGTCAGGTCAGCCCTCACACCCAATGTTTTTTGGTCGCAAAATTATGAAACAATTGCTAGGATTTTGCCAGTTAATACGGTAATATGTTGTGAGAAATGAAATTTAGTGGAAGAAACCGGTAATACGGAGGGTAAATTACGAAACAAAACTTAAAAACAACAACTTATTTATCTTTACAGTTATAATATTAATAATGTTAATCCAAAATTCAAACCTTAAAAATTATGGAATACTTAGAGCAATACGTAAAATTTTGCCTCCACAGTGAGGTTCTTAAGACAGAAAAAAGGATTCAAGTTCATGAAGGTTTAGAGAACCAAGTCACTAACCACAATATTATCTAAACATTCCATCGCAAAATAATATAACTAAAACTTGCTAAAAAGTACCATAATGTATTATATCATAGTTGGAAATGTTTGAATTTTAGTTTTTCATGGACCTAGAAAACATTTACTCAACATTTTATTCTATAAACGCGAAAACATTTAAATTAATCTCTTTTAAACTAAAATATTTATCTCATTTATGTTTTATAACGAAATGCTTTCTTGAATGTTATTACCAGTTTATATTCCGAGTATTTTAGTTAACGACAATGAATTTTTAAAATGTTTGTTGAAATTTTTGGAAAAAATCGCGAATCCTCTATTCTTAACCATGCCTCTATGAGACGGTATGCAACATGGAAAGCATACAAGTGAAACTGAGTTACGAGCATACAAAATAATTACATTTTAAATCAGACACTGCCATTTCTAATTCTTAAAGCCCTATATCGCAAAGTGAACATGTATATGTGAAATTATTTTACGCAGGTAAAAGATTAATATGGCGTAAGAAATTGCAAATATCTTCTTATAACAGCAATAAACGTGTAATGTGTCCAATATTTGACTCTTGATTCCAATTTCAGCGTTCTAATGTTCTTGATGGTAATAAATAAAAACTCCTGAACCGTAAAATAATCCAAGTGAGCAATCACACGCCAATAAGAGAAAAATAGAGGGGGGAAATTAAAAAAAAATTAAAAATAATAACAAGGACCTGTTGTCGGAAACTAGCCTAAAGAGGAAATAAAAGTACACACAAACGCACAATCACTCTGGAAAAACTCTCTAGGTACGTATTTCGAGAGCTAAGCCATCATCTTCAGTAGCTGAAGTCGTATGGATTGTTTTGTTTTGTGATTTATATGTCCCGAGTGAAAGTGAAATGAGGAAAGGGGGGGTGGGGGAATTCTTAACGGTCAACGTGTAGAGGGGTGAGTAAGGTATGGGCCCGCGGTCGTTATTCATAACCGTGTCTTGGTATTTGTTTATGAGAATGCTGTCGTAAGCGTCTAGTTTCCAGTCAGTTTGTGTTGATTTTAAGAGAGCCATGTTTTCGATTTTAATAGGATGATTGTTTTATTGTATGTGTATTGCGACGCTAGATCTGTTAAACCTATTGTGTTTGTAATCTGCAAGGTGTTCTTTGAACCCAATTTCTAACTTTCGTTTAGTTTGACCTATGTAAACTTTCTCGCAGTCTGAGCAAGCGATTTTGTATATGCCGGATTTTTGTAGAGTCGGAATCTTGTCTTTTGGATTGTGTAGTAAGTTGGACAGTTTGTTTTCATTCACAAGTACTGTTTTAAGGTTATGTTCTGAGAAGATTTTTGATAAGCCGTTTGTGATACCAGGTACGAAGGGGATTTTTACGTATTTTCAGCTACTGAAGATTAGAGCTTAGCTCTCGAAATACGTATCTAGTGAGTTTTTCCAGAGTGATTGTGCGTTTGTGTGTACTTTTATTTCCCATTTAGGCTAGTTTCCAACAACAGGTCCCTGTAGGCCATCGGCCTGCAAACTTGAAGTATAAATTTATTTATTTTTAATTTTTTTATATTTTCTCTAATTGACGTGTGATTGCTCACTTGGATTATTTTACGATTCAGGATTTTTTATTTATATCCATTCACATCGTAGTCTCCAAATTTCATCTTCAACTTTTGATGGTGGTTACCTTTCTGCAATAACGCTATAACATCACCATATAGAGTTAAACATAATTAATAATATATAAATTTGCTTTCCTACTTGGTAATATTGCTTCTATACATCCCTCTAAAAGATCACCGAGAGAGTTTCCGGGTGAAATGAAGAAACGAAAAAATATTTTGATATTTGTTAAAATATCTCCTTCTAGAAATGCTATTTTCTTATAGCATTGTTGTTGAATATAAGTCCAATCATTATAAAATCTGTTAGTAAAAAATCAATTAAACCGTTAGTGTCTTTCTAGTATAGGATCGTTAATATTCATATATTCCAGTTTTAAACCATTTGTACGTTTAGATGATATGCTGCACCTTTAAGCATTTACCGAGTATTTGAGAGTGCGGTTTTCTAATATTCTTTTATTTTCCTTAAATTAAATCAATGAGCGGTTCGTTTTACGTTTCGATGTTAGGCACATACACATAAATTTAATTATTATCTTCCCATTTTCATATCATATTTTTCCAATAATTTAGGTCTTCGTCTTATCCATTATAAAACATCTACCAATTTCAGTTCAACCTTCAACAAAATAATATTAAATGTAAGTAATGTTTGAACTACTTCTTTTCCTTCTAAAAATATTCTATTAATCAACTGCTAGCCATCTATATAAAATGCAACCTGTCTGGCTGACAGGGAGTCTGCCGTTTCCTTCAAACATTTCTCGCTTAATATCTTCGGATTTACTTAGCCTAATAAGATGAGATTTTCAAAATCGTTAAACCCTCATAAGGTGGTCCCTAGAAAAATCAAATATCCCGGAAAAAGTCCCGGATTCGACTCCGGGAGACAATTATATTTTCCCATACACGGGATTTTCGATTTTTCAAGGTGCAAGATTTTTTCTTTCATTCATCAAAATACGTAAATATCTACCAATTGTCTATATTTTTACTTTATTGGATGGCTAAAACTATAAAATATCTTATTCTTGCAATATTTAGATTTTATACAGAGGACATTGTCAGAAATACGCATTTCTTTTCGAACTTTTATCGCTTTTTCGTACTCTTTCCGGATGTTGCCAAGGTAAGGCAAGCATTGTTGCCTCCGACTGAATTAGCGTCTATTAAACCTTCAAATAGACGAAAGAATTACGTTATTCGCTTTGTGCTTTTTATGAAGCATTAAAATTATTGTTGTAGTAACGTCAAACGTAATAGATTGCAACTTAATTAATTGCAGATGTTTGACTGTATGGTTCACCCGTGTGTATTGGAGGCAGAAAATTTTGGATTTTTTTAGTGGTAACCCCCAGAGTGCACCAGTCCTTTTGAGTGTAACATTTGCACCAAAGTTGGGGAATAAATCCAGCTTAGATTTTTATTAAACAAATTAAACGAATATTATTTACAAGGAAGTATTATAAACGAAGGATAAAATATGATGTACTACTATTTTAGATTATTTTCAGACAGCCTCCGGTATCTGTGTTTTATTTCGTTCTCGGACTTCTATTTCAGTTATGTTATTTTAACCTTCAACAAAATAAATACTGTGCCGTTTTAATATCCCGGGCGAAGCCGGGTACATCTGCTAGTATCCATATAAAATGAATGGATGTATTATTTTATAATTCCAAAATTGATTTCGTCATGAAAGAAAACTTTTTAAATATTAGGATGAATTAAAATTATTAAAAAACAATTCTCAATAAAAATTAAGGGTATTTTTAAATCTTTGTGCATGTCAGTCTTTCATTATAAAAGTGTAGAGAATGGTTTATTTATTGCGAGGAACGAAATGTGAACACTTTTTTATAAATCGGGACAAAGAACTTCTAATTGACACGTGTAATTTCCGATACGTGAAATCCAAGCTTACAAAGCTCTTTAATTCATCGTTGCAACGCCTGCGGCCGCGGTTGATTTACTTTCATTGGGGTGGATGTATTGTTATAATCTCCGTGAATTTTTACACTTTTATGGATACACCATAATTGAAATTAAATTTAAAATTAACCAATTTTTGTGGCGTGGTTGCCAATAGGTGTAACTTTTATTGATAAGAGCCCAGTATTTTCATAAAATCCCGAATCCTTTGTCACAGCATTCAATTTTTTAATGTAATACGGCTTGCTTTACAACATTGACTCTAATTTACGGGATTTTAATTTGTTCTTAAAGTTGCACATAAGATTTATGATTTAAACGTAATAGTAATCATTTATCTTGTATATTTTTAAGGATAAAAAAATCATAATATCAATTTATTTGACGCTACTTGAGTTTTGATGTTTTTACGAACAGTTTTTTTCAAGTATTTTCTCGAATAATTTACCGTCCAGGAAGGTTTTTGAAGGAAAATTCGTGTCATAAATTTCAATTTTCTCTAATATTTCTGATAAGTTTGTAATTTTCTGTCATTTTTCATTAGATTTAGGATTTTTAATACGATGTTTATGATCACTTCCATGATCATTTTGTGGATTCATCAAACACACATCATTACGTACAGTTTTCTGTTGCCATTTATGATTCCGTCGTAGTTTGATGAAAATTTTTGCCCAAAACCAGTAGCTCGTTCCTTCTCGCTTTTGTGTGAATTTTTTTTTTGCGCCTTAGCGCGTACTTAATACTTAATAAATCACTGCTCTTGCTAATATTTTTTAAATTTATTATTTAAATGAGGATTTGCCAATGTTTAGAAAGATTTTATTGTGATTTGTTACGTTCAAGATGATGAAAATTTTATTTTCTTGGTTTATAGAAGATATTTGCGTAGATATAATAATTTTTACTGTAGTTGTTTATTTTGTTACATTAGATGCGATGTAAACTTTACAATACAATAGCAATTTATTTTTTCAAGTCCATAGAAAGTAAGAATCTAATTACTGAATTATGAAATGGCGATTAAAATTCGACAACATTTGCACAGTAATCGCGATAAAATATTTGACTGTCTGTAAGAGAATCAACCCATATAGTGTTTAAGTGATTATATTAGCTTTAAATATCTCAGTTGAGGATGCTGTCAAAAATTCATTCAGATTTAAATAACTTGTTGGGCAAAATTATATCTTAAGGAATTTGATTAAACTTTCATTGAAGTTTTCTTGTCGCAAAGAAATTTATGAAATGTCAATCGCTTTACGAGCAAAAGTTACGTGTGTGCATATATATTTATTTATTTTGTGCCCGTAAATTGTTCTCACTTTTGCTTTGAATGTCCTTACTTAAGTATAAAAAGACCTTACATAAAATTGATTTCTTTAATCCCATTGATCTTTTAGAACAGTGAGTGACAGTTGCAAGATTTTTATGACGTTTCGGGTAATTACTATTACCACCAAGTACTACTAACATTTGTAGTCGTCGATAAAATTTCCTAGAACTAAGTGTAGACAGATATTCTCCAAAGTATGTGATGTGTGAACGGAATCAAAAGCATAGCACGTTAACCTACACGACTCTAAATTACTGCATTCGTTTTCTTTCATCAAGTAATACAAAAGGAACAAGATTGAAATAGTTTATTTAGGAACCACTATTATGAGGTCGTCTTCAAGTTGAATAATAATATCGTGAAAAATAACTATTTCCTATAATAATTATTGTACATTATTATTTTATTTACTTAACATTAGTTGTAGTTTATTATTACATACAGTGACGGGTGCCCTTTAGATGAAAACACGTTTTGAAAGTTTTGCATTATCTACAGGGCAATTATCCACTAAGCTTGGAAATATATGATATTTCAGTTAAAAATGACTTAAATACGACTTGGTCCAGAATAATGTTTGTTTGGTGCGTTTTTTAAACTAATAATTATTGTGGTAGCATCATATACTCACAGATCATTTCATGAATTTCTCCGAAAATCAATTATAGCAGGCTATGCATCATCTTAATATTGCATAAAAATACAAATATTTCATTTCTGGGATGTGACGTGGTGCGAGGCCAAATACAAACAATCGAATTGAGATAAGAGTTACATTGAACCACATGCCTTGCTTGATCTTTATGCATGCACAAAAAACAATTCCGTTGAATAAGTGTTCAACTATGAGTTCCTATTTGAGGTTTCTACTAAGCTTCCCGGTCAGTCCGTAAAGAGGAGGGGGAGTCGCTGAATTCTGTGGCAAGGGTGACAAGTGAAAGTTCTGTTTACGGAGGGTCGTTGACAATCCAATACTGACACGAGGACATCAATTCCGCCGTGTTGTTTACAAAAGCATTCCCACATCTGGGCTCGATGCGGTCCATTAATCTTCCCAAGAATGTCAAAGAATCAAAGTTGCATTTTGACCTCACTCTAGACCAGTGTTTCTCAACCTTTTTTTGTTTGCGTCTCCCCATTTCAGTTCTGCGTCACCCCGTTTACTGTTCCATTTCCTTCAAGTCATCTTTAAAAATAAATTAGGCTTTATCTACAACATAAAGATCAACATTTATGCATTCAACGAAGCAGAGGCAGGTATTTTTCTGGTTTTATTTATTTTTATAAGCCAGAATATGATACACTGTGAATGTATCAAATATTTGCGTCACCCTCCAATAACTCTTGCGTCACCCTGGGGTGTGATGTCACCCCGGTTGAGAAACACTGCTCTAGACACCTGCAAATTTATACGCGCACGAAATAAATTTCACTCAAAAATAAAGTTTTTCGATATATGATTCATCGTAGTATAAACAACGGATTTAATTTTGAAAGAGACCATTTCCTCTAAACTACCGTATTAATCAAATTCTCGGTCTCCCAATCACTTTAAGCCGATAAGAGCCATTTCAATTAATGAAAGCGCTGAAAGGGGCATGGAAATACCGCGTAAAGGCCACGTAATTAATCCGTTGATTGATGTCATTTAAAAGCGTCAAAAATGTATCTCGGACGCAAAAGCGTAGCCATTTAATAAGGCCGGGAAATGAGAGGTACAAAATTTCTTCTTTATTTCACTGTTTTTTCTTGTTCGTTGCGTAAAAAACATTATTTGTAGCCAGTCTATCGATGACTAATTAATTAATATATAGTTTTAATCCGACAGAGCCTACAAGCGATCTTTCCAGGAGAGTGTAAATCACGCGATAGCCCGCTCGTATATAATTTCTCTCTCATAGTTTCCTCTTAAATGTCGAATTAGCGCCAATTTCTATAAATTCCAAAAATGAACCGTCAAAGTACTGCCATATCCGTTTAAACCACTGATGACCGGCATCATACACGACTCGCGTAAATTGTGGCGTAAAATTGATCTCGTGTTTGGTTCGAAGTAAGTTATTCTCGAGATAGACGTACAAATCGGCGACGATTCTCCTTTTTCGTGTAAAATAAGATTAAATGCGAAAAAGCGCGAGATAATTTGAATAATGACTTTTTGGCCGAGTTCGTGGTTTTCAAAACCCGCCTAGATGCTCCCGCGCAACGTCACCGACTCTTTCGCTTAAGTGGGTAAGGTGTTAATCCATTTCGAGAATGGGCGGATCTATACTCCGCCCGTTATTTGTTAAACCAATGGTTTTTTCCCTAAATGAACAAAAGACGATCGAAAAAAACTCGATCCCTTTCGAAGCGAGGAATCTCTCCATTCGCCGCTCGAACAACCTCGAGGAGCATCCCTTATGTATTACATAACAAACGACGCGACATTTAAAAACTATCCCGCCTTGAAAATGGCGTCGTGTGACCACCCCAACGTACATCCCTCCCCGTGAAGGGGGGGGTGGCTGGATGGCAACGGATCAATCAGATGCTCACACTCCAAACTTCTCTAAATCTGGAAAACGCACAATGTACATCACGCTCGGCCCCTTCACGCCCTCACAACCAATGGCCTGCCAACGTGTCGGCCGAAGTCCTCCCGTACCTAGGTGACTGAAATTTTTTTCCTTCCCTTCGACCCTCGCAACCGCCTCCTCCGCCATCGTAAAATGCATCTCGACGACTTCGGAGGGAGGCGCTTCACGGAAACTTGGAAACGCCCGTGAACCAGTGAGAATGCACTTTGGGGGTAGGCGGTGCACGAGACTCCACATTACTAACTCTTTGTCCCTTATGCTACCCGTGTCACGCATTACACCTCTAGTGTAGTCACGGGCTCCTTACATCGCCTCGGCTACAACTTAAAGGCTACCAACTTAAGAGTAATTGAACTACAGCGTTACGTTCTTACATAGAACATTCGAAGGAGACGCTTTGTAATTTTTGAATCGATACATATCTGCCTTAAGCTAGGACAGCCCAAAGCCTACATTCATAGAAAATGTAAGGGAGATATAATGATATTAGCTATGATAGGCTACATTATTATATTTTAATATAAAAGGTTTCCGGTGTAAATGAGGTAGGGTTCTGTAAAAGCACATTCGTGCATCGATTATCTTCTTATATTATTGTGTTATTGAAAAAAAGGCGAGCATTCCAACATATGAGAGGTAAAAACGTGTAAAACAAGCTAATTTCATATTTTTAAATTGCAACACAATTCCTCCTTAATTATGTAATATAACTTCTGATTGTGTGTACCCTGCATGAAATACATTCTAAATTTAAAAAAGTATAAAATGCATTGCCGACGTGCTTAGCGGATATACGTTTCATGCAGCGCCTCTTACATTAAAAAACTAACTCTTTATATAATTTAATCTTCAGGACTTCTACATGATACACCCAAAAATCATTCATTCTAGGGAAACAACTGCCAGCTTACGGCTTTCGTATTTTCACGTTACAACTGTTGCCTAAGGATATTAAAGGAACGCTTTTGAAAACCTTTTTACATTACATTAATCCTACATCATTAGATTACTTGATTTGAATGAAGTATAATATTTAATTTTTATGGTAATGTGATTGTACTGAAATTTCAGCTTGTAATTAGAGTATTATTGCTTTACTTTTATATCACAATAACTAATGCTTAAATATTTTACAGAGCACATGTAAAATATCTTATACATATGTTCCTAAATAACACAGCATGAATCTAGCCGATGCTGTTCTTATTAACTATTTTATATTGAGAAATTATTATAAAATAAAAATTTTAAAAGGTTTTGTTAGTATTTACGAGTGTAATATTTAGTAACACCTACACGGTACGCTGCATTTATCTAAGCGTAAAATTTCTGGATGTCTACAAGCAGGATAAGGATGCAACTGCAACTCAAATGTAATCGATACAAGGAGAATATAAGAGTGAGGCGTATTTTTACGCCATTCGTCCTGCGCAAGATAAATGGAATAAAACGAGAGTACTGTTAGGCTGAGAAGGGAAGCTTATTGATTTCGTGCTCTTCATCTTCACGTAGCAACCCCATGCTAAGGAGCCTGTCATGTAAAAGTTACCCGACGAGGAGAAGTAGCGAATAGGTATCACTATATGCTCAAAAACCATCCAGCGTTATTTTCTAGTCGCGATTCTCAGCAAAGAACTACATTAAGAGCGACCTGCAGTTTTTGCTCGTGTTCTACGCAACGGAGTAGTGTAAAGTTTCGGTCAGTGTATTATTCATCAAGGGACTAGAAGTATATAAAAGTATTTCTGTAAATTGTGACGTGTACTTTGATTTCTCTGTGATTTTCAAGAATGGGGAAACTACAATCTCTCAGCGATGAACGCTTTTGGAAGGTCTCCTTAGCATTCTACAAGAGAAACGTGTGTAAAACATTGGTCATTGTAAATATTACTTGGCGAATAAAAATATCGAAAAGGTTGCATTGCACAGGTCCTATAACTCAAAGTTAAAATGCTGTTTCTCTATGCTGAGAGACTACATGCGGGTTTCACGCACATTTTACGCGGGAGATTCATGTAAGGCTTTGGTCGATGTAAAAGTTACGTGGCGAATAGAAGTATAGAAAAGGTTACACTACACCGCTTCTAAAACTAACGTTGTAACACAGAACCTTTACTCTCGTAACTACATTCAGGAATCACTTGTAACCTGTGTGAGAGATGCATGTAAGACTTTGGCCGATGTAGAAGTTACTTGGCGAACAGAAATATCGAAAAGGTTATGCTGGTGAAATTCCAACCTTGTAATGCAGCATCTACACTATCGCGACTACATGTGTCTCTCCTGCAATCTACGTGAGAGGTGTATGTAAGACCAAGACCGATGTAAAAGTTACTTTGGCGGAGGTAGAAGTTACGTGGCGAACAGAAATATCGAAAAGGTTATCTTGCACCGCTGGTGAAATTCCAAATTTGTAATGCAGCATCTATACTATCGCGACTACATGTGTCTCCCCTGTAATCTACGTGAGAGGTGTCTGTAAGACCAAGTCCGATGTAAAAGTTACTTGGCGAAGAGAAGCAAAGAAAAGGTTACATTAAATCGCTTCTAAAATCCCAACTTCGTAATACAGCTTCTGTACTGTACATGGAGGTCTCTCTTGTAGTCTGCGTGTAGGATGACTGTAAGGCGTAGGCCGATGTAAAAGTTATGAGGCGAATAGAATATCAAAAAGGTTGCATTGCACTGCTGCTAAAATTTCAACATTGTAAGACGGCTTCTGTACTCTCGCGACTACATGTGAGTCTCCATTATAATCTACGTGAAGGACGTCTGTAAGATTAATGCCGATGTAAAAGTTACGCGGCGAATAGAAGTATCAAAAAGGTTACATTACACCGCTGCTAAAATTTCAACTTTGTAATATGGCTTCTTTACTCTCGCGACAAGCAAGTCTCCCTCGTGATCAACGTGAGAGATGCGTGTAAGACTTTGACCGATGTAAAAGTTACCTGGAGATAAGAATAATCAAACAGGTTACCTTACATCCTGTCCTACATTAAAATCAATCTTTTTGCTTAGATTTATCTGCACGCGGGATTACAAGTAGCCTCCGCGAGGTACGTGCATGTCTGGATGGTGTAAAAATTACCTGGCGAATCTAAGTATAGAGTGGGTCGTTTTTACACCACGGCAACCTTTCCTTGTAGCAGCGTTTCTCTCGGTAAAATCTGTAAAACTCCGAGCCTCCATGTAAGATCACCGCGCATTCTACGTAAAAGGCAAGTGTAGGGTCGTGGCTCATGTAGGTGTTGCCTGGCGTATAGAATAACTTTAGAGGTATCCTTACACATTGACTTACATCCAAATCAATATTTTAAACTAAGATTCTCCAGATACTACTTCCATTTACACTCGAGAGAATATAAACGGGCTCACCACCTGATTTACGCGATTTACGTGTAAGATTTTGTTTGTTGTAAAAGGTAGTCGGCGAAGAAAAAATGTCAAAAGTTCGAATTTTATATAAAAAATTTTACTACAGTTATTCTTTATAATTAATTTTCGAATATGAAGAGAATTAGATATTATACGTTAAGTAAATCTTGTGATTACATCTGTAAAATGCCATTTAAAAGAGAGAGATGAAAGATTTGAGTACAATCAAGAGAAAGAAAGAGGAAACTCGAAGGAACTTCGCGCGAAGAAGAGAACGTAAAAGCGAGGATAAAAATCGCACAAATACCATTGCACTCACAGGAAGCAAGGCTTAAAGCCTGCGCAATTTCCTGCGCGGTGTAGAGGGTAACAGGCGAATAGGAGTGAAATGCACGTATTGAATACTTAGTTGAAGACAAGCGCAAAGAGAGACGAAAGAATGCAGTTTAAACATCTCGCGCAGTCTTTTTTTTTCAAATCGAGCGCGCTCCTTATTGTTCTCAGACGCATCGTTTGTGTCCCGTTTTCCGCTAGAATAACGTAGCTTTCCACAGTGTCTCTAAGTTGGGATTAATTACGACAAAATTGCATTAATAACGTCGAATAAGAGCACAGGTACAGCGCATTAATCACTTTATCGATTGCTTCCTGTCTGGCTTCCCTCCCCCTTTACTGACATACCGGTGACATTTTTTCTTGCAGGAAGGCATACAACTCGTAGCGTGCAAAAGCTCTGCTTATGTCTACGGGCCTTTAGGATATCATAATGATATACTATACGTACTGCATCCAATATGAGCAACGTTATGAGAATAGTACGCAATTCCGTTTAAAAAATATCAGTTGGCTCAAGAAATTTAGAAGTAAAGAGCGAAAGAGTTATGAAGTATATGCTTTTTTAAATCTTAATTTGCTGAATAGTCATTATTTCATGTGACAACAACAAACAAAACATTATCGCTATCTCTTAATATCCACCTGCAACTTCAATGAGATTAAAGAAATCATTTGTATTATTTAGGAATATTAATTGAAGGATTTTCCCACAAAATCTTTCTAAAGCAGTGTAGAAGTATACATTTCGGTAATTATTTAAATGATAGATAAGATATAGAAATAACATGAATAGCATATAGAAGAAATTGTAATTAAAATATTAGAAGAGATGAGAAATCGTTCGGAAGACGCTAATCAGCAACGATCGGTAGCACTGAAAAAAGAACGTTCATGTAAAACAAGCACGCGTGCATTCGTAACTTCCTTATAAAATTTCTACGTGTGTCCTCCCGTTGTCTGCATCAATAAAATTGTAGAAAAGTTCATTCAGTATATAAGTGCAGTGCTGTGTAAATTCAATTTGAGACTTGGGTGAAAACAACGCTATTTTTCGTATGGTGTGAAAATATACACAACTTATAATAATTGCGACCATTTTATAACCAATGAGCCCTTATTCATTAAATTTATTTACCAAAGAGATCATCCGTGTGTAGAGGAAGTCCATTCCGTAGAGTTGTCTTCATAAATTAAAGATCCAGGCGCCATTTTTTTCTCGATAAAGATGTAACGTTTATCAGCAAAAAAATATTCGCCTCTCTTGTTGTTTTGACGTAAAGCAGAATTTTAAGTGGCGAATGATAATTATAGCTACGGAGAAAACTTCATTCGTTGTCTTCATATCTTGAGGCACATATTTGTAAACATCGCCGATAATATAATTAAGCTCTTGACTTCTAACAAAGAAATCACATTAGGTACGACCACACATCGTTGATGTAAATAGAGGAAGGTTTTGGAAGGATATGATTAGACCCGCGAAACGGGGAATTATTGGTGACACCTACGGGGCATAGAGAGAGAATGACGTAGCGGGAGGCGGGGTTACGCGAAAAGGAGGCGTAAGAGACGAAAGGGGAAGGCGGCACAAACGCAGCGCGGATAAGCTCTGATAAGACTTTGTAGGTCAGGGTATCCTGGGATAGGTCAGGGAGAGCCGATTTGCGTCAGAGTTTGGCGTGAGGCGGCAAAAGCAGAAGGGGGGGTAGGAAGGAGAGTGGAGGGCATGGAATGTTCGCGAGTGAATGGATATGACAGGAAAATGTTGAGTGGATAAAAGGACGCCCGGATATTAACGAGCAACGGGAAAATCATTTCAAATCCTCTTACTAATATCCGAAGTGAGGGCCATTTGTCGACCGCGTACATGTTCACTCGTCTTTCTTCTTTCACAAATGCATTCCGCTTTAGATTTGGCGAATGATAAATTTTCTGTCATTCCGCCGGTGGAAACTATTATATTTGATAGATTTGAATAAATTGGACGATTTTTGTCGCCTCCTGTATTGATTTGCATGTCCTTTTGCTCAGTGAGACGCGTCTTCAGAAAATTCACATATATTTCAATCATCTTAACTTAACCGTCATTTTTTCTTTTAAATGAATAAATTCGACATTACAATTAATTTTCTGCGTCGTATGTCATTCCGACTCCACCATTCTCATCAGTTTGCAAAACGTTCATGTAGTACCCTCAAGCATTTCAGGAACATATCACTATGGGGTTTTCCTTATTATCTGAATACAGAATGGCTCACAATTGGAGTAATTTTCGAATGAAATTTTGCGGACATTTTCTGAGAGTAGGGAGAAATTCATGCAAAATTTCATCTCACACAAGAAACATGTTTAACAGTAAACGATGAATCGATGGACCATTCTCTGTACGGCATCATGCCGTAAAGAAGCATAATTTTTCAGAACGGCCAGTTTCATTTTTTGGGCTCAATAGATATAAATCGGTCGCATATTCTTCATTTCACACGATCTTATTCTTATTTAAAAGGTTTGGGAAGGTCAAGAAGCGATCGAGGCCATCAACTGTTGTAGAAAATGGTCATTTGAAAATTTTCACTAATACACGAATCTTCTCTTTGAAACGATTTTCGTGACGTTTAAAAAAATCAAAGCAAATAATTATTTCTTGCGTCGAATAAACAACATATGATCGCCTCGATTGCAAATAATAACACCTCTCAATGCAGGCGATTCCCACCCAACCCTACCCCAATACTTCCCCAGTGGTTATTATTCATTTCATTGCATTCAAAGTAAACATTTACATCAACTAAACAAAATCTTCCAATAATACTTTCTATTAACAAATTAAAACAGAAAAGATTAACATGATTGTGCAATGAAAATGCGTAAATGAATAAATGAAGAAAGTGGTTAGCATTGAATACTCAATCAAAGGTTAGAAATATTTCTAAATAATTTCAATCTTTAAAAAGAAGTAACACATTTCTGCCACATGTTTTCTTCACCTTAGTACATCAATTTTATATTATTTTTAAAATACTTGAAATTTTATGGAGGTCAAAGCCTTAGAATGTGTATGCTAATATTTGAAATAAAATGCACATATTTTTCTGCTTCCTTCCTGATTACTTTTTGATATTTTATTTCAACAGTAGTCCAAACATCGCTGAGCTTGCCAAATAACAGTATTTGGATGAACAAATGCTTGTTGCCAGAGACGGATGACGGAATCTGTAAAGCAAAGGAAAAATTCATCGGTAAGAATAAAATTAACAACACAATTTGGTTTTAAGATATTAAAATATTACAATAGAAATTGAGATTTCCGTAAAAGGATGAGTGTTCTAGAATATTATTTTAAGTTTATGTTGGAGGTTCTACAACCACATAGGTATGTTCATTGTTACATTGTCTTTCAATTTATTTTATAGATTTGAGTTGGTTAACTACGTAGGGTGATTCACTAGAGAATTATCGAGCTCGTCTTATGGCTGAAAACAAATTCCAGAATAAACATTTAAATATAAAAATTGATACCTGGCTCAGGTATCTCCAATAGCCACAATAACCTTGATATGGCTATTGGAGATACCTAAGGCAAATTCATAGTTTTTCAATTTCTGATATTTAAGTTCTTATTCTGGAAACCCTAAGTGGGTATAAAACAGGAGTAGGCAAACTGCGGCCTGCGAGGGCATTTTATGTGGCCCGCGATGCCATTATGAAAGTGAACCGTAATATAAAATAGAGATAATTTCATATTTGTAGTATAAATTAATGCCGGAAAACCTTCTCCAGTGATGTAATGGGGATAAGATATTATTTATTATTGATTTTCACTAACAGGATCCCTCGCATTACCTCACATTACTTACGATGTGAACCCTAACGTGGCCCGCCGAAGCATTTTCATCTGTTTATGCGGCCCGCCTAAGAAGCTGCAACTGTTAATGCGGCCCGCCACGTAAAAAGTTTGCCCGCCCCTGGTATAAAATAAGGAAATTCGTGAACTAATCGACGCAATTCCTATTATATTTTACAAAGTTATTCCACAGAATAACTGCTCTCTAGTAGTTATGTATACCTCCGAGTCTTTCCGCGATAATTTCTTTATTATGGTGTGGATAATTAACTCTCTAATGAGTTATTTACTTGTAATGAATTTATGAATGATCATAGAAGATAATAGAAATATTACGACAGTTGTGATTAGAGTATTTTTTTGTGAGATAAGAAATGTATTCTCAGTTTCCAGAAAAGAGGAAGTATTCTTTGTTTTCTAAATTAAAATAAAAGTAATAAAATGTTAACTTGTATAAAGATAGGAACTATTACGTTCAAGAATGCAAAAATACATTATTATAATGACAATTTCGTGCTATACGTGCAAATTACTAAAAAATTTAAATTTACTTCGAAAATATTCGTTTGCGTCTTCTGTTCAGCGTGCATAACATATCATTCTTGCAATGACTTCTCTCGTCGCGCTATATATTTAAGTAAATCCATAAGTATTACCAGAATTGGGAGAATTATACAGTAATATTCTGAAAAAATTGCCTTAACACAAAATGTAATCGTGAGGCAATGAAATACAACCAATGTAATCTCTCGTCCAATTTACTACAAGAACGACAATTTACAAATATATTCCGCTAATTCGTCCATAACACGTTCATTTCTGACGGAACAACTTGACAATCCATCATCTCCTCCCAATAAAACTTTCGGTGGGGTCAAAGCATCATGTAAATGTAGATTAATACTTAAGTTATAAAATATAAAAAATAGAATGCCGTGACAAGATTAAATTAGAACGCCTAATGAAAATATATTTTCAATAAAACTTATAATTAAAAATTCCTTCCAGTGAACCGCTACTGCATCCTCTTAAGTGTCGAATACTACATCATAAGTCACGTTATTGGAGAAGAGGAGAGTAATGTCTAGCTGCGAGCGAATGAAATGTGGACTTTCCACGAAAGACGTCATTGGCGGGCTAGTGAGATGTGGGCGGGGCTTAGATTTACTTATGCAACAAGTATACCGTCGTGGACGCAGCCGCACGTTAGCTACTGCCTTACAGATCACGGTTTACAAGAATGCACTTGCAATTCATTACGCTAAAAATCAATTGAAACGACAAATATTTCATTAATCAATAACGATGTCTCGGTGAAAACGAGAGGGAAATATCAGCGAAACAACCGAGTAGGAACAACCAAACAAGAAATGAAAGTATAGCTAATATAAAATTGCGGAACAACAAACGAAAATCATAGCTAGCCATAAATAATATGCATTGCATCAGTGGCAGTCATACTCACATCCATTGCGAGCAGCATGAGATTCCCTCCAGCTACAAAATACGGCGCTCCAAAAAAATTTTTTCAAATTACTTTTAAAAAATTTATTTTGTCAAAATAATTTTGTAGTTTATAAAAAGGCCAATATTATACAGATAACTGATATTCTTTCATATGGTGTAATGATCAGATTTTAAAACATTATTCACTCTAAGTAAAATTATTGATAAACGCTTTCATACCATTGAAATTTGCTCTGAACAACGTTCTTTCTTCAATACATTAAGCGAAAAACAAACCATACATGTATGCATACATTACATACGATATGTGTTACGTGAAAGTTAAATAAAAATTGTGCTAAGCAAAGAAATACATCTATGCAACATTTAAGCCTGTAAAGCCCGAATGAACGCGCGAGTATTTTAATTTAAGAGTTAAATTTAATTGATTAAATTTGCTATAGTAAGGCCTGCACCTATGTTAGCTCATTTTAATTGCGGGAGATTATTCCTCATTGCCGTTTCAAATACAGGCAGTAATGTAAAAACTTGTGTGCAATTAGTATGTGCATTCTCACTCTGGTTGAAAATGCATTTTATATTTATTATCCGTACTCAAAACTTTTGAATGATTGAAAAATAGAAAATATCTACGTTTGCTGTAATATTGAAGTTAATTTGAACATATACTAATATTTTTGGATAATTTTGCTTTGTTCCCAAAACCGTGTTAAAAATCGTCAGCATTTTTGTATATAATTCAGCCATAATGAATTAATTTTATTCCTAGGGATGATCGCACTTAGATCATCGTAATTCATACAATAAAACTCGTTTATGCACTTATCAATGTGTAATTGTCTGATTACTTATAACATATTTTTTAAATATTGTAAAATATTAAATATAACATTCAAAAATTCTAAGAATTAGATGATATTTATTCCCAATGATAAATATATATATATATATATATATATATATACAGTCAACCTCGTTTATAACGAGCACGGTTGTGACGAGTTCACGGCTATAGTGAGCAAATGCTACCTCCAAGATAAGTTTACGAGCATTTACATACAAATATTTCACGTATATAACGAGCACGCTTCACGGATATATCGAGCAAACTTTGACCACTTCTCACTGTCTCAAACGCGGTGGCGGTCAGCCCCTTAAATCCTCATAGTGACCCAAAATATGTAACCTTGTGTTCTTGAGTCCAGCCTCTACACCCTATCCCTCGGGGAGGTTAAAGACCGCGGCGTTGTTGTTAAAAAATAATCCCTTCGTCCAAACCAAGAATTCCCAACTTGCAGGTACAGTGGCACTCGCGGAGGTCCTTTGTCCTCTCCTCCCAACCCCCAGCTCTTTTACAGCCAGGAGGTTGTGTTTGGAAGGGGGTAAGGGGTAAGGGCATGTACAATGGCGCCCACCCCCGTCGCTCAGCCGAATGCACCCAACACCCTTTCCCACGTAAAGATGGGAAATCCCACGTTTAATCCGTCTCCTCATTAACTCTTCCTGGAATTGGTATGCTCACAGTTTGCAAAGAAAGTTCGTAGCGTTGATCATAAAAATCAGTTGAGATTTTGCCCTTAAACGAGTAACATGTCCGTACATAAAAGGAAGTGTTTGTCTATTCGCGAAAAGGTTGATATTATTCGAGAGTTAGAACGTGGTAAAAAAATGTTGAAGTGTGTAAAAAATTTAATTTATCATCGTCTACGGTTTCAACCTTATGGAAAAACAAAGAAGCGATTTTATATGCACTAGAGAACAACCTAACAACGAACAAGAAAATGAGGAAGTGCGACTTGGGTAGTGATTAAGGATGCAGCTGTGAGTAAATTTTATATGTACGTATGTTTACTTTAAATTTTCTAGTTTATTCTCATTTTTAGGTTTTTTCATAAATTTACTAAATAACCTTTCTGTTTATATATTCACTTTTACTTCTTATGTCTTATTTCACCATACGCATGCATGCTTTTGCCTTCACGGATATTAAGTTTAACGGCTATAACGAGCAAAACTAAACGGTCCCGTGGCGCTTGTTATAGCCGAGTTTGACTGTGTATATATATATATATATATATATATATATATATATATATATATATATATATATATATATATATATATCATAGGTAGTCTGTCCGTAGATAGGTCCGTGATTATTCTTGGTTAAACCTGGTTCTCCATATACTCCTATTTTCCGCTGTCCTCTTTATATCTTGATAACTCTCTTTCCCTTTCAAATCGTCTACCAGCTGAAACCTTTTCCTACCTCTTTCTCTTTTCCCATCTAGTTTTCCCTCTAACACGTCTTTAATCATACTCTCTCTCATCAGGTAATGTCCAACCCAGTTTGCCTTCCTCTTTCTAATAGTCTGTATAATCGTTCGCTTCTCTCCTATTCTTCGTAGCACTTCATCGTTTTTCATCCTATCTGTCCATTTTATCTTCAGCATTCTCCTCCAAGTCCACATTTCAAAGCTTTCCAAGTATTTGATGTCATTTTTCCTTAGCGTCCATGTTTCTGCCCCATACAATGCTATACTCCATACGTAGCATTTTATCAACTTCTTGCGGATATCTTCCCTTATATTCCCTGTAAGTAGTTGTTTCTTTCTCCTGAAAGCCGCTTTTGCTTTTCCTATTCTAGTTCTGATCTCATCCGTACATTTTGCCTCTCGTGTTATGATACTTCCAAGGTATTTATATTCTGAAACTTGTTCTAATGGCTTTCCCCCAATAGTTATGTTCAGATTCTCTTCTTTACCCGATATTCGAATGACCTTGGATTTTTCTGTATTTATTTCCATACCGTATTTTCTACCTGTTATCACTAGTCTATTTATCATTTTTTGTAGCTCTTCTTCCTTTCTTGCTAGAAGTACTTGATCATCTGCGTATTTTACTGTTCTTATAACTCTTCCTCCAATTTTGAAATCCCCTGTGCCTTCTAAAGCTTCTTGCATTAGACTTTCTCCATATATATTGAATAGGGTTGGCGATAGGCAGCAGCCTTGTCTTACTCCTCTACCGATATTTATTCCGCAGGTGTCCACATTCTCAAACCTGACCTTTACAACTTGATTCTCATATAGATTCCTAATCAGTCTCCTGTCTTTCCAGTCTACACCTATATCCTTTAATATCTTCATCAACTTTACCCAATTTACTCTATCAAAGGCCTTCTGCCAGTCTACGAAACATGCGCAGATATCTTGACTGAATTCTATTGCCCTTTCTGATATGATTCTAACTACTCCTATAGCATCTCTAGTTCCACGTCCCTTTCTGAAACCGAATTGATCTTCCCCTATTATTTCTTCTGCCTTTTTCTCCAGCCTTTTATTAGAATCCTCGTGATGATCTTCGATGTGTGTGACAGAAGGCTTATAGTTCTGTAATCTTTACACTGCATTGCCTTTGGCTTCTTCTTTAGAGGGATCATTGTTACTTCTAGGAAATCCTGAGGCCACTCTCCCGTGTCGTAAATCTTATTAATTAATTTCTTGATCGCTTTTAGTCCTTCTGATCCTATGACTTTAAGTATCTCAGCCGGTATTCCATCGCTGCCCGTAGCTTTCCCCTTCTTTAGTTCCACTATCGCCTTTTCTACTTCGCTCTCCATAATACTTGGTCCTATGTTGTCTTCTTCAATGTTTTCCTCAATTTTCCAGTTCTATTTTTGCCGCTCCAGCCTGTTTGCTGTATAATTCCTTAATGTATTCTTCCCATACCTGTGCTACATCCTTTGTTTCTGAGACTATCTTCCCATCCGTATTCATAATTCCTTTACCACAAATTCCATTAGACTTCTTATCTTCTAATTCCAGTGCCCTAGCGAACATCATATCGTACCGTCCTAACTTCTCCATTTGTTCTATTTCATCACATTTTCCTTTTATCCAATTTTCTCTAGCTTTATCTGTTACCCTTCTCAACTCATTGTTTATACGCCTATAGTTGGCTCTACCTTCTTCACTGTTAACGTTTTTCCATTTTCGTCTCTCATCCATTTTCTCCAGCATTTCCTTCGTGATCCATGGTTTTCTGATTTTCTTCTCTTGTTTTCCAATCTCTTTATCCAAGGTATCCTTGATACTGGTTTTAATTTCATCCCATTCTATATCAATGGTCTTCGGTTTGTTTTCCAACTTTCTTAGGTTATCTTCCAACTTCATGCTGACTACATCCTGCCTTTCTTTCAGTTTTTCTAGGTCCCAGGTCTGTCTTTCTCTTCTCGTTTTTCTTATTTTTTTGAGCTTTGTACTCACGTCAAGTATTAGAAGGCTGTGATCTGAATCAATGTCTGCTCCTTGCAATGCCTTGGCGTTCTTTATGCTGTTCCTGAATCTTTATTTTACAAGGATGTAATCTATTTGGCATCTCTTTCTATCTCCTGGGTTTTTCCATGTGTATAACCTTCGTTTATGGTTTTTGAAACATGTATTATTCACTACAAGGTCATTATTGATGCAGAATTCTACGAGTTTCTCCCCTCCTCGATTTTTCTTCACAAGTCCGTATTGTCCGACAACATTTTCTTCTTGTCCTTCTCCGACTATGCTGTTCCAATCTCCCATTATTATGCAGTTTACCTTTCCTCTTCCGTCTTCTTCGTAAATTTCATTAATTTGCTCATAGATCTCATCTATTTCTTCATCAACATGAGCTGACGTTGGCATATATACCTGGATTATCAGCATGTCCACTGGGACTGCTTTTAGCTTTATTGCCATCAGTCTATCGTTCGTTGCTATTATCTTTGTCACGCTTTTCATCATATCTTTCCTAAGTACCAGAGCTACTCCCCTTTCCCCACTATTTCCTCCAGAATAAACTACCGTGAATTCTTCAGAGTCGAACTGTCCTCCCTCCCATCTAGTTTCGCTTAGCCCTATAATGTCAACTCTATTTCTTCTCATTTCTTCTTTCAAGTTCTCTAGCTTTCCTGCCTTTCTCATAATTCTTACGTTCCAAGTCCCTATTCGTAATTTACTTTCGACAAATGTTTTCCTCAAGGCAGTCCCCGCCCGGAGATCCGATTGGGGGACTATTTTACCTCCGGATTGTTTTACCTCGAGAGAACTCATATTGTCCAACCATATAATCTTTACTCTTTACTAGGGATTGTAATGTGGCAGTTTCCCTCTTGCTTTCCACATCGCAGTACTGTAGCCGTTCAAATCGTCCTGATCACGCCTACAGCTGTATTGGATATAGACCCAACCAACATCATTTGTTTTCAGCTCTATACCATACTGACAGTACTGCTGCCTACTGCCAGGCACTGATGATAGTTTTTTTGTTTTTTTTAATAAAACCTCCATTCGAGGGGTTTGAACCCCCGAACTTTGCAATAGAAAGCCGACACGCTAACCACTACACCACTAGTGCTTTTATATATATATATATATATATATATATATATATATATATATATATATATATATATATATATAATTTCATGCAAAATTTAACAAATTTCTTGGTAAATTTTATTTTCTAAATCATCTTCTTTTTAATAGCTACTTTTAAATTAATTCGTAATTGGAGAGAGAATATATGAGTTATAAAATTAATTATGAATGAAGTCTTTAGTGAGATGATCTCCAGTTCGCAGGGGGGATATCCAATACATAAAATTACATGATAACTCTTCAAAATCTTGGATTGCTAGCATATTTAAAATGCAAACAAGGGTAGGTCTCTCATGATAAATGAAAAGTGGAAATTATATAGTATTGGGTACCGGAGAAGCTAACCTAACTTCTTTAATAACAGCGTTGACACATTCACTTTCAAATTAACATCGAGTCCACCAAAAAAAACCTTGTTAAAATCAAAATGTGATGAAGTTTTTAGATTCGTTTTCAGGCCGGAGAGAAATTTTCAAGCACATTTTTCACTGCCGTAGACGCATTAAAGTTAAATGTGATCGACGGAAAGCAATTTCGAATTGTGTATCGCATCACCGAGGAAGAAAAAAGTCGAATAACCCACTCTGTCGTAAATTACGAAAGAGAGAAAAAGGAACGGACGCAATATTTCCTCATACATTCCGAGAATTTTTTTCCATAGCTAATGGTTGTCACAGTTTTATTCTGACAATGACACAAATATGTGTCACGGTATTTTGTGCACTACCTTACGCTGAATTTCTAAGATTTAATGTAATCAATGGATACATGACAAAAATGCAACTGAAGCATGCTGCCACGTAGAATTACTACTGAAGATAAACAAAATGACGGGAAAGCTTTTTCTTATCAGTCATTTCTGAAATTAAATCGCACGTTGAAATATATGTATTTATTAAATTTTGGAGGCGGCAGTTCAGTGGCGGATTTACGCCTCCTGGGACCCATGGCGCTAAACTTTTGGGGCCCCCTGGCGCTAAGCATTCGGGAGCCCTGCAATCTAAGTATATAGTGAAACCACTCCTAACGACCACCCCCTTTTGTGATACCTCTTAACGATCAATTTTCTATGGAACCACGGAGAGGTTCCACTGATTTTTAAATTGTGACATTTAATATTTCTGAGATTATATACACGAACATTTTTTCGGGGCCCCTTAGTTCAATGGTCCCCTGTCGCGCGCCAAGTGCGACCCCCCTTAAATCCACCACTGAGTGTGGGAGAGAAATTCAAGATTTAGGGTAAATGAGCGGTAGGGAAATCTTGACTTTTCTCCCATTTTCGCGGATCCACACCGAACCCCAACCTTTCGCGGAACCCTAGAGTTCCGCCTAACCCAAGTTGAGAAGCACTGTCATACGTCACGGAGCCCCATACTTCACGAGGCCCCTGTCGCGCGCCATGTGCGACCCTTCCCCCTCCCCTAAAACCATCACTACGGCAGTTCCCTCATAAACATTCCAAAAACGGATCTGAGGAAATCACTCCAACGATTACAGCTTTGCCCCTGAAATGTAGGCAGTTGCAACTACATGGCAGTAAAACGTGACGTTTCATGCCAGGCGTTACAATAAGGTGCAGCTGTAGGTCAACAGGATAAATGAATGACTTATATCGTTCGCGATGATCCCCGACAGAATTATTGATGGGCATAACCCCGCAGTGTTCTAATTTTAAAAACGTTATGCTATCACTTTAATGAAATACCCGAAACTTAATAATTAAATGCTCCAAAACTTCCTACGATATTAAATATTTAGCTCAAATCAGTGGTGAGTAACCTGCGGCCCCCGAGAGCATTTTATGCGAGCCGCGAAACTATGATTACAAGGGATCCGTAAAATTTAACTCACAAATTTATATAATCTACATTAAAATTACGATAATATAACACTGGAGATTGAAATGCTAACCCAAAAAGGTAATTTCGAGTTGATTTTTCACATCAGAATCTCTACTTCACATCCTATTTAGTCTAATTCCGTCCGCTGAAGAATTGATAACTTGAAATGCGGTCCGCCAAGTAGAAAAGTTTGCTCACCACTGATTTACAGGGTACGTATGCCGATGAATTGATGACTGATTGTAAGCTCCAAATAGGAATGTAAAATAGAGTGCACCAATTAATTATGAGAATAATACAAAATTCCATTTCTGTAGGAGACAAATACTTCTGTAATGGCCTTAATTACAGTAATTGAAAAGACTCCTTCGACTTCGATGAAATCTTTCGAGCTCACATCTCGCCTTTCAATAAAATCTTAGGAAGCTTATTTTATGTAATAAATATTATTTACTTATAGGTTTATCCTATCGTCAATCGAAGGTTTTAATCCTCTTAGCAACCTTTTCTGCATGGTGGGCCACATTCGTAGTTGTGAATACTTCGGAGAGCCGCATTGGAAGTCACGAGAGCATCGACGGGCCGGATTAGTGTTTACATCAGTAGTTACCTAGAGATACTTTGGTCCCATATTATTATAAATGAAGTCTAAATAATTTACTAGCATTAAAATTTAAGCAGAAAAGGTTTCGAGACCGTAATTTTACTGAAAAAAATACGAAATCGTCTATATTAAATTTTACCGACCACTTGCTCATCATAAATTCACGGGCCGCATGAAGCGCTCTCGGGGACCGCATGTGGCCCGCGGGCCGTAGGTTACCGAATCCTTTTCTAAGCTATTGTACTGCGCATTATTAAAGCTATATTAAAACCCTAAGACAAGTCGACAAATACGGTCGCCCGCTTGACAGTGGCGAGTTGACATTACCAGCTGGCGACCAGCTATTCACAATAGTAATTTTCTCATCAGAACCCGGAACGATATAGAGAAAGTTATTGTGATCGAAAAAAAATTCTAAGTCGAGATTTTTTATTTGTAAATTTAGCTCTCCAACGCTCAAACAGATTTTACCCTGCTATTCAGAATAGATTCGCACGACGCAAAAGTACAGTAGACTGAAGGTGCGTTCGGGTAGCTATGATACTTTAGCAGTAAAAACCCTGATTACACGCAGAATATGGTGACGGGCCAAGATCAAATGCGCGTAGCCAGTTTGGTGGGGGAGACAACTAGAAAGTCGAGAATCATAGACCGCGTGAACTGTACTCATTTGGAGTGGGAAAGCTAATGCACTTCATCGTGCTTGCACCGAATCCTATTCTTGTTTTGTCTGCTGTATATACATTTTTAAAGAAGCGTCTCGTTCTCATCGCATCGTCAAGTCTTAAAGTAAGTATCTATTCGTTTTACTAGCACATTATTAAATCTAATGTCTTGTTTGAAAGTGAAGCTATATTTTTTATATATTTTAGGCGAGTAATTTTTTGAGAAGGGTTAAAAATGAGTAGCAACAAGAAATCCAGTCAAACATCCCTTTTATCATATTTCGGAGATGAAAACAAAGAAGGGAAAGACACTGCCAACCAAACAGGGAATTTAAATAATCCTCCTGAATATTTTTGTTCAGAAAGTTCGATGAGAGTAGAATAAGTCCATAAAAGAAGAAATTTTCAAGAAAGTTGGATAAAAGAATTTGTATGGTTAAAATATGACAGCGATTCTGAAGTGGCAACGTGTAGTATTTTTCTGAATTTTATCGTTCATGTAGCAGTATTCAAACTAAACAAATTAGATAGAGTTGCAATGCCCCATTGAAGTTGGAAACTTTCAAATTCATGGAAAGTCAACTCAACGTACTAAGTGTGCAGAATGTTTGAGTGCGCAGCCAAATCCAGAAAAAAACACCATTTGTACTGTGTAAAAAAGATGGAGCTAAATTGCTAAAAACAATAAACCATTCAATGACATGAAAGAACTAGTAATTTACAGAAAATCTTCTGCTCAGCAATATAAAACGGCATGTGGAAAGTGCATTGGATTCTTTGGTGATATTAGAACATACTAAAGGATTGATTTAGAAAATATTTCTTGAGAACAAGTCAATGAATGGAAAATTTCAAGTTCAAATATATGAAATACCGCAAGAAAGATTGAAATTTCAATAAGACAGAATTAAATTGATAAAAACAGGTATGAAAGCTTTGAATGAAAGATTTTTAGGCACTAATCATTGCAACGTATCTGCCGCCAGTTCTGTGTTCGATACTGTTACAAGGCCATCTGGTAGTGATCTAAGAGACAACAGTGATTCTGAGATAAACGCATATAGGGGAGGTCGTCCCCGTCAGTCCGTCCGTCCGTTCATCCGTCCGTCCGTTCATCCGTCCGTACGTGCGTCCGTTCATCCATCCCTACGTCCATCCGTTCGTCCGTCCGTCGGTTCGTTCGTCCGTTCGTCGTCGGCATGTTAACACTACATGAAGACCTACATTTAGTTTACTATGTACTTCTGTTCCAACTCGGAAACCGCAGGATGTATTTTGATGAAATTTGGTATTAGGGAGTTTTACTAAAATTGCCAACCGATTCCAATTTTGATTAAAATCGGACAGTAGTTACTACCAATTTACATTAAGACATAAATGTAGTTTACAATGTTCCTCTTTTTCAACTTGGGAACCGCATGGCGTATTGGTCGGCCGATTCCAATTTTGTTTAAAATCGGACGATAATAACGACCACTTTACACGAAGACCTACATGTAGTCTACAATGTACATCTGTTTCAACTCGGGAACTGCTGAACGTATCTTGGTGAAACTTTGTATTGGGAAGTTTTACTAAAATTGGTCGACCGATACCAATTTTAGTTAAAATCGAGCTGCAATAACAACCACTTTACATAAAGACCTACATGTATTTTAGAACGTGCATCTTTTTCAACTCGGGAACCGCTGCACATATTTTGATGAAATTTGGTATTGTGAAATTTTACTCAAATTTTTAGGCCGATTCCAATTTTGGTTAAAATCGGATGTTAATTACGACCACTTTACATGAAGATCTACATGTAGTTTACAATGCACCTCAGTTCCAACTCGAAAACCGCATGATGTATCATGATGAAATTTGTTATTAGAGAGTTTTACTAAAATTGGTCAACTGATTCCAATTTTGGTTAAAATAGGACCTTAATTACGACCACATTACATGAAGAACTACATGAACTTTACAGTATACCTGTTCCAACTCGGGAACCGCAGAATGTATTTTGATGAAATTTGGTATTAAGGAGTTTCAATAGAATTTGTCGAACTATTCCAATTTTGATAAAAATCGGGCAATAGATACGATCACTTTACATGAAGGCCTACATGTAGTTTACAACGGAAACCGCAAGATTGTGTATTGGACTGTTTGGCTAAAATTTGTCGATAAAAAAAAACTCATTTGGAAACTCTGTGTACTCCGGGATGGAGTACACCTTTCCTTACTTGTTTAAAAAGGTAACCATTTTCTTTTTATGTGGCGCGAAAAAGGTTTTTCTGAATTTTGATCACTTAACATTTAAAAATATTTATATTGAAATTGGCATTAAACGCCATATGATTAAGGCAGAAATTAATTAATTTGTCATATAGTTAAGCTGTTCACAAGCAAGAAAAAGCCTTAACGAGATTATATTGCAAACATTAACAGAAAACCCGTAGTATAAACGATAAGGCGTATTCATCATGGTGTCGCAGTCAAATTTATTCTCGATCAAAATGCTTTCTCACATGAAAAAGCTACAATTTGATTAACTCACGAGAGAAATTAATCACCGGGTGTATATAGCATGGAAAGTTATCTTAACCAAAGAATGAAGTTCACACACTTTCGCCAAAGAGAGAAAAAAATCCGAAGAATGAAAAAGATTTTTCCCTATGTTCGGTATTTTCACGAATATCCTCGTAAATGTTCCCCAAAGTAAAATAGAATTGGTGTATCCAAGAGAGGAGAAAGGAATCAATTGCAATTCTGTGTGATAAAAGAAACGAGGAGAAAATGACTCCCCTTTTATGCGCTCTTTACACGAAATGAACGCATATATAGGGGAGATGGTTTGCGTCCATCCATCCGTCCGTTCATCCGTCCGTCCGTCCCTCCGCATGTTTATAGTCGGAAACCGCTGGACGTACTTCCTGAAATTTGATATCTGGTAGTATTGCTAAAAAATTTCTCCAATTCCAATTTTGGCTAAAATCTCACAATAATGAAGACCTACATGTATTTTACAACGTACTTCTCAAGACTCTCGATAAATACTCATCTGAGAGAACAATATTGGAAACGTGTACTTCATGTCAGAGTACACAGAGTTTCCAAATGCGTTCTTTGAGATTTCACAATGTTCTCAATATTTTTCGCTGAGGTGAGCATTTAACGAGAATCTAGCGAGTTCGTTGTAAAATATATGTAGGTCTTCGTGTAGAGTAGTCGTAATTAGTGTCCGATTTTAACCAAAATTGGAACCGGTTGACCCATTTTAGCAAAACTCCCCAATACCAAATTTCATCAAAATACGTCAAGCGGTTCCAGAGTTGAAACAAACATTGTGAACTACATGTAGGTCTTCATTTAAAGTGGTCGTAATAGTTGTCCGATTTTAACCAAAATTGGAATTGGTGGATCAATTTTATTAAAACTCTCCAATACCAAATTTCATCAAAATACGTCAAGCGGTTTCCGAGTTGATCCCAGCATCCAATTCACGATGGAGATGGAGAGAGAGGGCTGCCTTGCCTTCCTGGATATACTCATACGCCGAAAACCGGACGGGAGTCTAAGTCATAGTGTGTATAGGAAACCCACACACACAGACCTTTACTTAAACGGGAACAGCCACCACCATCCCGCTCAACGTAGATCAGTCCTCTCAACTCTGGTGCATCGGGCGAGGGCTATCTCCGACCAAGAAAGCCTTCCGGCAGAAATCCGGCATCTACAGCACACGTTCCGGCAGAATGGTCACAAGGAATGGGAGATCAACAGGGCCCTAAAAAAAAGGGCCGAACACCCACCAGACAACAAGAACCAAGAACGGGAAAAACCAAAAACTACAGTATGCCTGCCCTACATCTCAACGATATCAGGGAAAATCTCAAGGATTCTAGCGAGACATGGGGTTAAAACCGTCCATAGGCCGCCGAGGAAAACCAGGAGTTTCCTGCACCCAGTAAAAGATGATCTAGGACTAAAAACGTCGGGAATCTACAGGATCCCGTGTGAGTGTGGGAAAGACTACATCGGACAGACATGCCGCACAATTGAAACCAGATTAAAGGAACACGCTCGCTACATCAGACTTAATTACCCGGAGAAGTCTGCGGTGGCCGAACACAGCCTGTCCTCGGACCACCGCATACAATTCAAGGACACCAAAAGGATTTCGAGAGCTAATGGCTATTGGGACCGCGTAGTGAAGGAAGCCATCGAAATCCGCCTGAACCGCAATAACATCAACCGAGACAATGGATTCCTTCTCAGCAAGGCGTGGGACCCTATGATAGCCCAATTAGCCAACGAGCGCTCAGCCAATAGGACCACACAATGCAACAACCAATCACCAACGAGAGCCAGCCAATAGGACTGCTCCATACAACAGCCAATCACCGACCTGCTGTCATCCCCCGGCAGGTATATAAACCTCCACAGAAATCTCCCTGGCACTCAGGATCCCTGAAGATGGCGACAGAGCTAGTCGCCGAAACGTCGGAAGAAATCTCCGAGACAACCCGGTTGGAAACCCGAGAAAAATTCACCATGATGATTCGCCGGGAAAGCTTCAAATCTTTCTTCATATTTTAATAAAATTTAGCATTTAGTAAAAGTTGTCGACCGATTTCAATTTTGTTTAAAATCGGACGATAATTACTACCCCTTTACATGAATAACTACATGTTGCTTACTATGTACATACTTGGGAGCCGCAGGACATATCAAATTTGGTACTGGGGAGTTTTACTAAAATTTGTCGATCTCAAAGAACGCATTTGGAAACTGTAAGTTACTGAAAAAAACTATCTGGAATTAATTATAGTTTACGTAAGGAGTGGTCAAATTACGTCCCTCGAAATCTTTTTATGCGTTCCACGAAGCTATGATGAAAATTGATCTTTGAAGTATAACCCAGATAAATTTATGATTGTTAATTGAAATTATGATCAAATGACCTTGGGTTTTGAAATATTAACTCTAAAAATATTTCATCTTGATGTTCGATTATCTGATATCACAGAATCTCTACATATATTCCGATGAAAGCTCTTCTGCGACACGCTGAAGCATCCGTAACTTCCACGATAGCCTTCTTAGGCCTCCTCAACTTTAAATCGGCTTGTCATTCACGTAAGTTTGCCGGCCCCTAGATTACATTAAGACGAAAGTAATGATTCAGCCTGATTATTAACTGATTACACACAACCATTTTTTCCATTGTTTTTGAATTTGAGTAGAACTCCGTAAGACCTTTCAATTTATCGGAATTGGCAGCTGAACTGTAGTCGGTCACCATAAATTGCCTTCATTTCAGGGGTAAACAGATTTTGTCCCGCTTTGGCTGGTCTGAAATCTGGTCACTTTAATTATGGTGCTTACGGCATGACCTATGGAGTTAGAGAAAGCGTACTTTAACTAGAAAACGGCAGTAATCAGGCCATTCATAAAAATTAATCTCTAGAGAAAAGTAATGTCCAGTAATTGCCTAGATGTTACACAATGGTGTTGAGGATATGGAGTGAGATAAGACAGATACTTTTACCCAAGCCGCTCACAAAAGTTATAAAGCGTGCAGAATAGTGTAAAAACAGGATAGAACGCATGCAGAAGGAATGACGCATTACTTGAAAGCAACCTACCTCTTACTCTGAGATGATTGGATTCTGCCAAAGCTCAACTCTGAAAAAAAGCTTTGAAATTGAATGAAATAATAGTCAAAGGCAAACAATTCGAAATGTGCACAAGGTTGCATCTAGTGGATTGCTTATCTTGACAAAAAATGAGCTAATGTGTCAAATACCAGAGAAGGCAGAACACTATTATGAAATCGATCGATTTTTAATAAAAACAAATCTAAATTTCAAGATACATTAAGTGACCAAAAAGAAAATCGAAAGGAAAATTGAAAAAAGAAATGTGACTTTTCAGGTTTTTTGTGGAAAGTAGAAATTTCATGGAGAGGTTTTCATTTAGCAATGGACGATTTTTCCGTTGATTCGCTAGCTAATATTATTCATCACAGAGGCCATTTTAATGGCATATTTTGTTTAACTGCATGCATTTATCTTGCGCTAATGTTAACTTTTTATTCTATCAATGGCTTCTATTAAAATACAGCCTATAATTTACAGTGGACAATATCCAACCCAAAACTCGTCTCTAACAGAAATATCTTCGCACATTCACAGAGATAAGCCATCATAAATCCACATGGCTCTCGATAAAATTTCACAAGCTCACAAAAGTCAATCTAAAAGTGAGATTAGCTTATTTTTATAATAGGAAGGTTGGACGCTGGCTTATCCGAAAAGTGAAAATTATCATGGCGATATACATCTGGCTCACAACATTAAAGTATAAAATAATATAATAGAAAATAAAAATATGCATATTAACCGAAGATGATCCAAAATTAGTATAGGCACAAAAACGTTCTCCGTTTGAAAGGATACGATAGTGGTACGGGTGGGAGAACATCTACTTGACGGATATAAGTTGGTTTGTATTTATGGCTAATCAACTTCGTGGATTATAATTGTCATAACTCCTTCCACAACGAACACACAAGGGTGGAGGGAAACCCGGTGCCGGCATTAGCCTACTCATAACGAATAGCACCAAGGGGCCAACTGCTTAACTTCCCTTCCGAAGGAGCGCTGACTTGCGCGGCCTCCTCAAATCATAAAAGTAGAGAACGGATCAATCCCAGGTTGAAAAATCCGACCTCCGCCGGATTCGAGCTTTGGACTACTACGTGGAAGGCCAACGCTCTAACCGCTCCGCCACCCCCGGCGGATATAAGTGAAAATTATTGTTTCTTTTAAGTTTGCCTACACGGCTTTCCCATGTGAACAAAGAAGACCTAAAAGCTCTTTATATGAATCGGTATAATACGAACAACATTTTAAACCACGAAAATAAGCCTGTGAATGGAAAAAATTCTTAAACACCAACTGCGTTAAGTTTGGCTTATCTTTATGCGCGTAATCTAACGCTAAGTAATCGACGCTAATATATAGCAAATTTAAGTAAAATTAGTTTTTAAATACTGAGGCAGACACAAATGTTTGTTTCGAAACGCCTGTACGATATGTTTGAGTATAACCAAGCAGAAATGAACACATGACGACAAGTTCGAGTTCACCACGAACATTTTATGATTACCTGCAATTTTAAATATAACTCTCCAGACTCAATTAGTCTCTTAAAAATACACGAATTTAGACCCATGGGATTAGGGACATCTATTATAGCTGGCTTCATATTTTGAAATTGTTCGGCTATCACCCCTTGATGTTGATTTATATCAAAAGCCTCATCGTCTTCTACTTCTTCAATAATTAACAGACGGACGCAGTTCAAAATTTCCCAAACTTGACGCGCTGATATGGACATAGAATTAAGTGCTACAGGGAAAAAATCAATCGAAAATATTTTTGAAGCTGATTATATTTCTGTAAATGGAAGTGAATTTCTAGATTTAAAACGTTTATATCAATCACAGGTATCACATTTCAGGACGGTTCGTTTCATATCACCGGTCTAGACTCTAGAAATTTAATGTGACGTCTAAATCTAAGAAGACATAATTGTCGCTACATATTGTCATTGGTGTGTGCATGATTTATCTAACGCACGACGATTGACACTATTTCAGGTAAACGATACACGAGAGGCAATGTTTAAAAAAGAGCGCATTCGCAAAAGACGTACGCGAGTCAACGCTAAAAAAATGCACTAAAATAAATTAATTTTCTAGATAGATAGTAAATTTATTTCTGCGAAAAGTATACATCGGAATCATTATTTTGAGATGATTCTCGTAAGATGGCTTCATATTTATAATTCCATGATCGTGACGTAGAAATCTACCGCCCGAGATAATAAGTTTACATCAAAATCTGCAGTGATAATAGAATAACTAAAAGAATTGACATCCAAGAAAATCGTCTTTCGAACTCACCTTAAGTAATGGCCCTGTTTTAATATCTACAAAATTTAGATATTAAGACCAGATATTCGCAATTGAGAGTTTTAATACTCGTATGTTAGTGGATAATTTTCCTCCCCTATGCAAACGAAAATTTGCCAACTATTAGCCACGATGGAAGTGAACGAGCGGAAATAGTCATTAGCGATCCTTGGTTTCGGAGACGAAAAAGGCTGGCTCAGGTGGGTGCGAAGGGTGCAAATAACCCAGCGCAAAATTTTAGAGACAAAAAATCTTAGTGGAGCAAAACGAAAAAGTTCTCTGTATCATAATAAAACGCCTGGAGAAATTAATATGGACAAATTATTGGAAAAATTTTCCAGGCTAAAAGATCGAAAGTTCCATTATCTAAATACGTTAGTTTTGTTAAATAAATTCAGTTGTATAATGTACCATTTTCATTCACTGAAATTTGAATTTACAAAAATACAAAATTTCGAAAAAAGTGCAATTTTGCATTTTCGCACCCTCCAATTTTTGAGCTTGCGGCGCCACTGGAGATGAATATAATCGAAGAGGGTCTCGCCCCACACTCGACATTACTTATACGTTTAACTTCAAATTCGCATTTTTCTTCTGTAAATTAAAAATACATATCACTCCATGGGAGGCGAAATAGGTACCTCTATTAACAGTCCATCCAAAAAAGAACATTTGTGTATACACGCGCGCATGCTCACATATAACGATTATTAACACTTTCGAGCTATATTTCAAAATGGAAAATTTCTCTCTTCCAAAAAAAATGCATTCTTAAGCTTTTTCCACACTTGAGCATTCTGCCGTGGCATAACAGTGTAATGTAACATGTTACGTCTTAGGTCTTGTCCATACTTGAGCATTCTGCCGTGGCATAACAGTGTAATGTAACTTGTTAAGTGTTACATTGCATGTTGCATTACGAGGCTGAGGGTCCCCGCATACCCCATTCGAAGGAACGGGGTATGCGATTGTGATCCATCAGTTGTTCGTAACTCGTGGTTCCACAGAAAACTGGAAAGCCGTCCACACTAGTGCACGTGGTGTAATGTAACATCCTTTTATGTTTCGTTGAGAAACCGACAATAGTGTGGATAGAGCGCGCCGCGAACCGAACGGGCGAATGATACAGTAACACCGTCCACACTTGAAAATTCGTGTTAGATTACAATATTAGGTTACGGTAGAATGCCCAAGTGTGGACAAGGCTCTTGGCTTTGGCATTTCTTTATCGCCATACTAAACACTACTGATGCTATAAACTTTTTTCCAAGGTATTACAACACAACGAAATTATAAGATCTCGCCTATTTTTTTAAAATCAGTAATCCTTTTTTTCTAACAACACCAAAATTCTGTTGTAAATTATCTGAAAGATAGAACAAAAAATTCTATTCAAGCAGACAATACTCAAATGCCACAAAATAATCCTAACTGACATCTACAATTGAAAGGTGTAAAATTCAACAGGTGTATCATCACAATCTCAAAAATGTACTATGGCACAAAGCAAAACTTCCTATGGTTCTCCTTAAGATGTTCAAAACTCAAGTTCATTCTTTTAAAAATAAAAATAAGTTTGAAATGATACAGAAAGTATAAATAAAAACTTTCAAGACTAGACAGATTAGTTAATATATTTTTTCTACGAAAAATATTTTTAAAAAACAAAAGTTAACGTTTTTATTAATAAAGAATTTTTTAAATAGTACTAGGGGAGCAAGGTAATTAGCATACTAGACTTTAGTAAGTTCTCTGTTATAATGTTTCTTGAGTTTGGGATAAGGAATAAAACAGGAACTGATTGGACAGTAATACTAAAGCAACTTGGATAGGAATTGCTGTAAAGTAGGAGAAAAGAAATCATGCTGATAAGCTTCCACATGCAATTCGACTTGCAAAGATCTACAGAATATTATACTAAGTCCAAATTTCATTGAGAAAAACGTACATGCTTACAATATACTAAAATTCAAAGATCATGTTGGTCAATATTCTTTCATTAATAGTACTGCAGTGTAACAAATTACCTGAAATACTACGTACTCCCTTCCGAAGAGGCAAGAGAGTAAGGAAAGGAACAGGTACATTTTAAATATAAATGGAAATTGGTGTTTACGTGTTTTTATTTTAAATATGCCAATTCTTTTCCCGATTATGAAGCTACACCAGATGCTGGTCTCCAAACTGAATTATAAAAGCATGAGAGAATTTAAAAATAGAATTTCAGAATTTTTGCTATGAAATTATAAGTAGAAATATTGTACAGCGTAAAATTTTTAAAAGAAACTGTGGTATCTGCCCAATATATTTATGCATATGTATGAATGAGAGGGTAGAAAAATAGGAGATTTATTGGGAGGGTGGTACATGGTAGGAGCTTTCCAGGCACAATAACCACTTCCATAGCTAAGACCTATCATGAACTTGTAAAATCCTAACACGGATCCAATTTAGACATAATATTATTAAGATTTACTTTTATTATTTTGTATATAAGATATTGAATGTAACATCATCACCTGACCAGTTGTACCAACTTGTAACACCATTGCTTAATAATGATAATATGTATGCATGAACCTCTGCCAATGCATTGTGTACAGATAAATGTACCTGAATGAGGTTAAACTGAACTTTAGTATCATCCATAATTTTTTAGAAAATATCTTACGCACCTTTTATATTTCCATCAATATCAAGAATATGTGGACACAATAACTCATTTCTAGAACAAAAGCATTATTACTTTACTGTTAAAAAGTTCATAAAATTTACCACATTTTTATCTCGGAAATTTCTCTTGCAGTAATTAAAACCTTTTCCTTTGAAAACATACAAATTGCAAGTATAGCACAAGTAAATATGCCATTACCCTAATTTGCTGAAATGTTTGAGGTCAATATGAGAATAAATCAGCATAATGCCAATGATAGCACAAAGAAAACAAAAGGTAATACGCAAGAAATCTTATACATACATTGCATCTATTAATAAAAAGTTAAGGATATTTCACCTCATCTGATAAAGCCACAGCACAATGAATTTTATCATTGTTGAGTAGCATAAACAAATGAGATAAAATACGAAAAATCATTCAGTAGGTAAAATATATTGCCTAAGACACAACCAATACATGCGCAGATAAACTCAGTAATTGTACTAAAGCAAAAGTTAATGTTGTTCCAAATTATAAGCTTTGAAATTGAGCTCTAGAGCAGAAGAAATTAAAATTATACTCAAGTTCTTCAGTTCAAATGAAAAGCATGGAGTCATACTTCAAATTTTGACATTTACAGTGATTTCCAACATATCATCTAATTCTGAAAAATAGCTCAAAAGCCCTCCTCAAGCCAAGCATCCATTAAGTTTAAATCTAGCTTTATCTCTTTAACTAAATGACTGGGTTTTTTTTAATACATTGTTCAGTATAACTTTGTTGGTAGAAACCTCAAGGCACTTAAATTTATGTGATTTATAACGATTGTGTTTGTAATAACAAAGTCTTTATAACAAGCAGTATATACCAATGCTTTTGCAGTGGACTGAAGCAAACTTCTTATAAATGAGCATTTTATATAAACTGTTTTTGTGTTATGGAGGTTTTAGCATATATTATATGACCATTCAAAAAAACTCCCTTAAGCATTTTTCAATCCAATCATGACTAAGATATTTGTTTTCAAATAACAAATGCTCCAAATACACTACTCTCATAGCAAAAACATTTGCATTTTAAAGGGATAAACATTATACAAAGTTCTACTTTCATATTGCTTAAACAAGGGAACCCTGATTATTTATGTATATCCTCTTGTAAGCTATATAAAAGAACTGAATTTAGTCAGCAGTTTAGCAAATTAACAAACCCTAAAATTCCAATTTTGGGACTTTCAGCAGACCCTTCGATTCTTGGAGTCAGGGATTGTTAATTATACCACTGGAACCAAACCACATTCACATGCTTGAACAGTTTACTCTGAAAGGATATCAATGGATGCCTTTCACTTCTTTCAGGGTTTAGGAAAGGATATTGTATGACAATTGCTATGAGTTTGCAACATTAATCTGCATCAAGGACCACATGACAAACAGCTTGATGCATAATCAAAATGAAAAATTTTGATTAGGGACAAATCATACTGACCTGGAAATGTCTTATCCAGATTGAAGCAATATCAGGATTCCACAGAACAAAATATTCTCACTTCTATTGGAAATCAGAGGAAGGCAAGGAAAATATTCATTTAGGTTTGTAATGCCATTATTATTTCTCAAAGTACACATTACATTATCTCTTTTGTTAAACATGTTTCCTCATGCGAGGTCCAAAACTGAAGGTTTCAGCTTTCCCTTTAAGAACACCAACAAATTCCATCGGCAATCAAATGTACCAAAGAGGTATTTACATCCCTTATACTGCCAACAAATACAGTAACATGGAAGCACCATTTTTTAAAAAGTGTATAACTTCTAGGAAATAATAAATCATCACAGAAAATAACAGTGTTTCACCAAGATGAGCTGTAGTGGTGCATAAAATCCTGCTTGTAGCTCAACAAATAGATGAGTCAATTTCACTGGAACAGCCACAACAGTCTGGCTTATTTTCACAGTAAATAATTGACCAATAATACCAAGTACCATGATACTGATGCACTAACACAATGTCCTCACAATTACAAAAGTTTTATTCAAAAAAGCACAAGTTACAACAAGATCTCTCATTGTAACCAAACAAATTATTTGGCATTCTTAGCTCCATTTATCTATTACTGCATTTATTTGGTAAAATCACGGACAAATTAAAAATGAGCCATCATATTAATTATTCTAACTACAAATTATTATGGCATGCCCTTTAACAAAAGATCAAATAAAATTATGCTAACTTTTTGCTGTGTATGTAATACAATAGCTTAAGTACATTAAAATTTATATTGAATATTTTAAATTGAAACAAAAAATAATTTCTTAACTACCATTCCTACAACTACTGCAATTATTACAATAAAAATATACAACATTCCAATTCTTGACCAGCAATTTATCAAACTACATAGATTATCTCTCTGTACATTCTAATGGAGTATGAGTATTAAATCTACTTTTATTTATTTTGTAACAAAAAATATATATAATTTATTTATTGCTTTAAATAATTCAGTGCATTGCAACTACTCTCCAAATCTATGTAATATGTAGAATTAAAATTATTTTCAGTGGTAAAACATCTGTCAGAGTGCCACAGTTTTTAGAAAACAAATTAATAAAAGGTGTACATATATTTCATAAAGATAACTCATAAGACTTGACTCCATGCAGTGTTAAACATTAATAGTTGAAATCTTTTAAAATAATATAGCTGTTTGGCTGCCATTTATTAAAAAGGGTAGATAAAACATGAAAAACATTAAAAAGTCAAGTTCCACCAAAATACACAGGCCATGAATAAGTGTAGACAACTTTCAATATACAAACTACACCCAACTCAATGGCCTTGTTTTATCAGATTCATCAGCGCATTTGTACTATTAATAAAATCAAGTATTAAAAAAGTCAAAGTTAAAAATTAATACCTGAAATTTTCTCACATTATCATATTGACCTAATTATAGGATTAACTCCTACATAAGGAGACCTCATATTCCAGAAGCAGTGTAAAAGAAAACAATTTAGAAGTAAGATTTGTCATTTAGATTTCATAATACCTGATAGGTCGCCTTATAATTGGGCCAATATGATAATTCAAGCATAGCTTAAGACTTTCTGTGAAAAGAATATTAAGTTTTTGGAAAAATATCTTGGGACTTTGATGTACATAAGAATCTTTTCTAGCTGTTTCATAGTATATAGGTGAATATCCAAGTATTTTTTATCTAAATAAACACCACAGGTTGCTCAATTTTTCTCCTCTACATAAAATTCCAGCTAGCAGTTCGCTCATAGTTGCTACAGCCTCAAACAAACAATAGTTTTCCATTTTGATAAATTATTTTGAACATACTTAAAAACTCAAAGTATTTTAGCTGAACCATTATAAAATAGCACTAAAATTGCAAGCAAGGATCCCCAAAAAGTTATTTCTTAAGTCTGCCAACCTTAAATGACACTAAATGATTTTTAAACCCAAATCAATTGTCACAGGAAATCATATAGAGAATGAAAGAAGATAAAATAAGTTTTAAATATTATTACTTTACTGAACTGTTCTTTTAAGTAAAAATTTTCTATTACATTACTGAATATACTTTGATTACCTAGCAATACAAATACCCTAACTTATCTTAATTTTTGTATCAAAAAAACTCTCAAACAACAGTATGACAAGTGCTGATTAAATTGTTGAGACCAAACATGAATATACCTTTATATAAAGAGTCAATCTGCAGCATACAAATACATAATACCTTATACAAATGCTGAAATTATTATTTTGGTGCTCAGCTAGCTATATTAAAACTGAAGTATAAGATTTTAATTGGCAAAATAGTTCAAATTGGAATTAAATGGTAAAAATAGGCTAGTTAAGCATTAGACCATTTCATAGGTTGCACATACTCTATTATGTCACTCCAATAACAATACTAAATTTGTTTAATTATCTCTAATATGACAAATGTAAAGAATGATATATAAACGGCAGATTGCAAGTACAATTTTCATCTAATGCTTAGAAAAATAAATAGCGCTTCTCACATGAAGGCTAATGACAAGAATTTTTCTCCACATAATATATGTTATTATCTATATCTACAATTGCACTGAGTCAAATTCAGGCATTTATATTAGATAAGTTCCAATGTCTTCCAATTACAAACATGTGAGGCAAGTTATTCCAGAATTCTTACATCAAGACAATCGAGGTAAATGAGCAGATATGTAGAAACTCTGACATCCAAAACATAACAAATAAAAACAACATGAAATGCAGTAAAAAGTCAATAATTAACAAAAACATGAACACCTACAAGATGAGGATGTAACAATTTAGAAATGGAGGCTGCAACTCCTTTTATTCCTGCTCATTGCTGACTGTAGAAAAATATTACATAATTGTTTAGAAAACTTTGGGAACTGCATTTCGACCATTGCTGGCTTTAGAATTTAGATTCTGAAAAAAGTGCGAGGATTATGCCAATAAACACAGTATACCATTAGTTTTGTAAAACAATTTTAGTAGTTCTTTCTTTTCCTACTATTCATAGAAATCCACTAGGAGCCTCACTTTCACAGTTTGTCATATTATTATTTCAAGATGCTTTATGCAGTGATTTTTCTTCCTGAAATCTGGTGAGAGCAAAACCCAATGTTAGTTCTACTAGTAGCGAACACCTGTAGACCTAATCTTTTCTTAAGCAGACTTCACAACTGCAATACCAGCTACCTTCAGTCTATAGGATGCAGGTAAATTTTAGGCGACTTTTTAAAAAAAACTGATCGTATAGTCCAGGGGTTGCCAAATTATGGCCTACGAAGCTATGATGAAAAAGTGGTCAGTAAAATTTAATATTCTTTCAGTAAAATTATGAAGATAAGTACAGAGAGACCTCGTCTTTCGTGGCTTCACCTTTCGAGTGTTTTGTTCTTTCGTGCATCCTCATTTGTGACCAGTTTCCTCTTTCACGGTTAAAATCACAGAAGACGCTATGCGAAGCTTTAATTTTTCTTTGAGACTACAAATTATAAATAAATTAATCTTTTGAGCCGAAACAAAATTGCTTTTTGCCTCAGTCCTGAAAAATGCAGTTGAGATATTCTAATATGCGGTAATATTTATGTAAGTGTAATGATGTATTATTTGAGAGTAATGAAACATTAATTTACATTAATGTCTTATTCATACTTACAAATATTTTTCTGATGCAATCCTTCCACACTCTTGACTGTCCCCCTATATATGAAACATGAAAAGTTGCTAAATGTAATGAAAACATCGCTATATTGGCATTACTGCTCTGGAGATCTCTCTTTTTGACAACGGATAAGTCCTGACGGGTACGAGTCCTCTCAATCTTCCATTTCAGCAGCGTCAGTGTCTGTTCTTGCTTGTGGCAGTGCACCTGACTATGCTTTGTGTTTTACACATTATCATTAACCATTGGTGATTTTAGGAGCAACAAATGCACTGAGTGGCACATTATTTTGTTTTGGTGATAGTAACCTGCAGCTTACTCAGAGTTTCTCAGAATTAATTTTCAAATTTAACCCATCTATTGAATTTATGTCTTCTAAGCAAACAAATCCAAGCAGAAATGATGTCTGCTAAAAAACAACAAAGTTATGTCCTTGAAAGAAAAAGTTGGTATATTGGATAAATAAGTAGCGATGCAAGTGTTTCCTCTATATCTAGAGAATACAGAGTGAATGAGTCAACGATTCGCTACATCAAAAAAGCCAAAGACAAAATTCAAAGAAGTGTCAGTGATGATGATCTTTCATGAGTCGTAACATTTGATTAGAAAAAGTGGAAAAACCTTTGAGTGTATGGTTCAAGGATGTGAAACAAAAAAATATTCCCCTTATTGGACTGCTAATAAGTGATAAAGTCCTTAATTCATATGATCATTTAAAGACGAGAGAAAAAGTGACAATGGTGACAATTTTTCAGAAAGTTTTTCTGCTAGTAGGGGCTGGCTTGGAAATTTTAAGAAACGTTCTAATTTGCGTAATATTAAGTTGTTGGGGGAAACTGCATCAGCTGATTATGAGATAGCTAAGGAATTCCAAAATGTGTTTTTCAATCTCACTGAGTTAAATGGTTATAAAGCAGAATAAGTTCATTGCAATGAAACCAGCTTGTTTTGGAATAAAATGGGAAATTGTTCCTACATTTCTGAAGATGAATGCAAAGCAACAGGGTTTAAGGCTTTAAAATATCAAATAACTCTCCTTTATACGGAAATGCATCTGGAGACTTTAAATATAAGCCAATGCTGGCTTATCAAGCAGAGAATCCTCATGCATTAAAAGGAAAAAATACCGTATTAACCCGAATATAATGTGACCCCGAATATAGTGCGACCCCAAGTATTTTGAAAGGAATTTTAGAAAAAGACGAAAAACATTTAATTTTCTCTATTTTGCACATTTAAATTACCTGTAAGCTCATGAATTATGTACTAAAGAGGGGTAATGTTACGCCACATTTAGATGGTCCTCATTTTCTAACGTTGAGTGTCGCGACCCTGCGTGAAGTTGTGCCGGTGCTGTGGTTGCTGCAATTTGACCTTGATCTATTTTCGAGTCTCCTCAGACCCCTACCGAGTATATTTGTACAATGTAGCATCGTAACATGAACGTCCAATTCACTTACAATGTAGCAATTATAAAAATATGCGCTGAAACACGCGTCATGCAACGCGCCGATATACATTTATTTTTTAAAGATACAAGTATTCGAAAATAGTACGAATTCAACAAGTACTCGAATATAGGGTGAATGCGACTTTCAAAGGTAAATATTGAGGAAAAAAACATCACACTATATTCGGGTCAATACGGTACATCACAGTTACCTGTATTCTGGAAATCCAATAAGAAAGCATGGTTTACTGTTCAACTGTTTGAGGACTGGTTTGAAAACTGTTTCATTCAGCAAGTGAAAACCTATCTGAGGGAGAAGAATTTGTCATTTAAAGTGTTTCTCATCCATGACAATGCATCAGGACATCCAGTGTCTCTTGCGGAAAACAATCCTGTATCAAAGTGGTATTCCTGCCACCTAACATTACACCACTACTGCAACCACTAGACCAGGGGTCACCAAACTATTTACTGAAAGGGCCAAATGAGGCTTCATGATCCACTGTGCGGGCCATATACGGCATTTCAAATGACTGATCGGGCCGTGTGAAAATTTCAAAGAGCAAGTTTTGAGAATTTTTTTCGATTCTTTACTATGTAATTTGCTTATATTAAAAGTAGATCACCCAAGCACTCGGAAAATATCGTTTATATATCATAAATTATATCTAATGAATAATCTTGCTGATAAGGCAGGCCGGATCAAATCACTGCATGGGCCGGAAGTGGCCTGCAGGCCGTAGTTTGGGGACCTCTGCACTAGACCATGGAGTAATAGCAGCTTTCAAAACTTATTACATCTGGCTCAGCTTCAGCCATATATACACTAATCCATCAATTAATGTTCGTGAAGCATGGAATTCATATAACATTCTGACATCCATTGAAATCATTCAACAGTAGTGGGACGAAGTTAAAAATTCTACTATGAATGGCTCCTGGAAAATACTTGGACCCAAAGTTGTCCAATTCTAAGGTTTTCCCAACACTGGCAGTGAAATTAGTAGGATCATTGAGTTGGCGAGAATTATTGGATGAGGATTCAACAATCTGCAGGAGGAAGCAAGGGATTTTATTGAGCCCCAACAGGAAAAATTGGCTAATGAGGAGATAGTAGAATTTTCACCGTCAAGTGGCAGTAATGAAGAAGATACAGAGCATGAGGAATCAAAATACTGTACCTGCCCGAATATAAGCCGATCCCGAATTTAAGCCGACTCCCAAAAATTTTCACCCTTTTTTGAAAAAAAGTAAATTTCGTAGATTTTACGCTGAAGTGTGCCGGGCATGCATGCACAGCCTAGAATATATTATTGGAGATTGAAGAATAGAGAATGTATTTTTAATATTTTATAACCCTAATTTATGAAATTTGGGAACACAAAGAGCAACTCATCTGCAGTGATTTATGTTGTCTCTTCTCCCGCATGCTCGAATCCATGTTTCTTGAATGGACTTTTCTTGGGGAAATCGAAAAAATCTCACCCTACCATTACAATTTTTGTAACTGTTATTACAACCAAATACCGCACAAGACGTCATTTCACTGAGAAAGCCACAGTTCAAGAGAAAACATAATAATTTTCCAAACCGGCGACCACATTCAATGCTAAATCATAGGCGGCAAGCGCAATCTATGTACCACGTGACGTCACACGCTCGAAGCGACGCTCGCCTACCTGGTATAGCAGTACTATGGTTGCGATAATCTCATTCATATTCATTTTCACACAAGATCAAATAAAGCAATAGCTTCCTCGCAAAGATAATTTTTAATTCAAGTCTCACACGTTTTACCGTAATTCAAACAGTTGAGCATCAAAAGCCGTCATCGCGTTTGGCGCATTCATCTGCGTAGTCAATATACGAAATTTTAATAGATTCCATGAATGAGGTTTTAACATGCATATAAACATTACATTGGCTATAGCAATAACAACAATAGCCAAGTAAAACTAATAGGAACTTCTTTTAATGGATAATGAAAAATAATACAAATTGCTAACTATTGTTAATGATACATATGCATAGCACTGAGTAACGAAAGAAAACATCCAATAACATTTAGAAACGAAAGAACAGGTAACAACGGCAACAAAACACGGTTACTGCTAAATTCAATATTCTAGCTTTAATATTTATTCATTAATATTCATCGTAGTTCAAATATTTACTTTACGAAAAATATAGTACTTTCATTTGAACGCGACGGCAATGAGAGATGTACTGCCATCTATGAGTGACTACGAGACAACCCTAACCCCAAATTTTTTCTCAAACTCGCATTTAAGCCGAGGGATGGTTTTTTCATGATAGATTTCGACAAAAAACATCGGCTTATATTCGGGCAGATTCGGTAACTGCAAAAGTGTTATCTGAGATCCTTAAGATGATAAACAAAGTAAAAGAGAAGATAATGGATACCAATCTATTAATGGAAAGGAGTATTATATTCAAAAGAAACATTGATGCTGTGATAGCTCCTCATTGTGAAATTTACAAAGTTTAAAAATGAAAGGAATGCAACTTCAGCTAACAGAATTCTTAAAGCCAACATCTCCCTGCACCCGAGACAATTAATGTAATTCTTAAGTATCTCCATCAACATCATCTTAAGTTTTTCTGCTGTCATTCATGTTAAGCTGGAAAATTCTAATAAAATTATTCTTTCTAACATATTTATAGGGGTTCTCTTTTATGTTTCTATCTCCCCTTTAGATTAGATCAGTGGTGAGCAACCAATGGCCCGCAGGCCGCATGCGGCCTATGGGAGCATTTATGCAGCCCACGAAGCTATGATTAAAAAGTAATCCGTAAAATTTAACACACAAATTCATATCATATATATTCAAATTACAACAATAAAACACTTGAAATTGAAATGTTAACCCTAAAACTTCATTTAGACTTGATTTTCACTGATATGATACCTCAGAATACCTAGTTAACGTCAGATTCAAAGTTCAACCAGACCCAACCTGAAGCATTGACAACTTGCAATGCAGCCCACTAAGGAATTCGCAACTACCAATGCGGCCCGCCATATAGAAAAGGTTGCTCACCACTGCTTTAGATGTTCTTTTTTATTTCATCTTGGATCTGATGTTCTACATTTAAACCAGTGCTGTTTGCTTTATCTGAGTCAGTAGCCCCAGCAAGAGGCAACTGTCACTAATTTCTCGGATTCTACTACCAAAATTGAATAATATTTTTTCCTTTAACTTCATTCACATATTATTTTATCTTTTTGTCTCTCATCCTTCAACTTTTATATTTTTCCATCTCTCTATCTGTTTTGCGGTAGCCAATACAGCAAAAAAAATTGCATTACAGTTCATAATGGTTCGGAGTGGAAACCAAACCCTGTATTTCACATTGCCTTAATTACTTCTCTTTCACGGTTTTGACTTTTGTGGAGCTCTTAAGGAACATATCCCCTTTGAAAGACGAGGTCTACCTGTACTAATTTTTCCAATTTTTGATACCCAAGAGCTTATTCTTGAATTTCCTAGTAAATTAACAAATTTATATTAGTAATTGCATTCTCTTTGTTCAAAATAGGATATCTGGATGAAGAGGAAAATGCATTTACAGTTGTAGACAAAACATGTTAGGTGCAACCCTGAGGACCACTGATCACTGTTCCAAAAAGGTAACATTTCAATTAAGCCCAGTTTTTATAAATAGCATTTCAGCACTTTTTTCTTCTCTATAGTGATTGCAATTATGAGGGAATTCACTCAATTTTCTTTAATCTTGTGGTTCAAGATGGATGGAAGTGGAGCATAGCAAACTATTAACTAAAACAATTATATGGATGTAAAGACAACACTGCACATGCTAAAACGGTTAAGAGAGTGCCATTTTCATTAGTTGTAGCAGCAGGAGGAGTAAGAATAGGCAGTTTTCTTTAACAAAAAGTGAAGTCATGAAAATATACTAGTAAGGTAAAGTTAGACTATCTGCATCATAGAGTGTTACTAACAGCAATGGTTATTAAGAATGAAGAATTACACACATAGTAATCTGAACATACCTAATCAAATTCTGTATATACAGTAAAACCCCTTATTTACACTTTTCTAGGGACCTGGAAAAAAGTGTAAATTGCAGGAAATATACAGTGATTTTTCAAAACACGATTTTACGATCTATTAATATTACTATTACTCGAATATAATGCAGAGACTTTTAAAATTCCATTTTTTGGAAAACAAACACCGCGTTATTTTTGGGACAATACAGTAATTTAAATTACAACAAATTACAAATTAACTTAAATTTAATTACAAACTGTGAGAGCCAAAGGGCAGAATTTGAGTGGAAAGGGTAAAAACAACATAGCACCAAACTTGAACATCTTTTCAATAGCATTCATACTTGGTTCAAAGAGTAAATAGCGTAAATAGTATTTCCGTATCTAGGTGCGCTGTTTATGCTCTGCTAGTGTGATTTACGTATGAGGTTTTGAAGTTTTCATCCAAAAGAGTTCATACGTATTTCCGTCTCTAAGTACGCTGTTCGTGAGTAGCATCGTAGCATCTGCTAAAGGGCTAAAGCGAGTCCTGTTTTGAAAAGAAAGAGTTCATATTTCTGCCTCTAGGGGCGCTGTTCCTACTCTGCCGCCATTTTTGAAATCTTCGCCCAAAAGAGTTCTGATTTTTTGCAAAGCTAAGCCAAAAAATGTTTAAAACTGTTGGGAATTGCATGCTAAATTCTTTTAAAAAATCGGAAATTCTAATGTATAATGGCACGAATAGCGGGAAAACTTCAAATGAAATAGTGTAAATACAGGGTTTTACTTACATTGGAATCATAGGAAAATTGACAGGACCTAAAAAAATGTTGTAAATAGCAGGAAAACGTACATTCCCATAAAGTAAATACTGGGTTTTACTGTATTTTCACAGTGCGATTCTAATTACAACTGAAATTTTTTGTGAACATTGCAGATTTTCATCACATTTTCTACTCATCTCTTTTGACACAATTTCCTAAACTTGCCAGAATGGCAACAACATCTTCTCACTCACTCTTAAACTAAACTTCACTCTATACCTTTCTGAATTTTTACAACTTTGATCCTACCAAGTGACACTCAAACCCACTAATCTCATGTCTTCTGGCAATTATCAAAAGGTTTGTCTGCCTTAGAATATTCCCTATACTAATTAAGTGGTGCCCAAAAATGAAAGATGCTAATCACAGGAATACTTGAAAAGTGTTGTTGCAACCTCTATTTGCATTTGGAAGCTTAAAATAGAATATTGTTCCATGTATAAGTAACCCATTTCCCTTAAACATGCAATCACAATTTGCTTTGATACATTCAGGATCAGCTTATAATCACTATTTAAACGACAAAACACATAGTGGCTGCAATAAATGCAGCAGCTGAGATTAAACTTTATTTGCATGGAATTTCAGAGGTAGGATGCATATGAGCAGCCAGCTATTTTCAGCCATACCTTTATCAAGAAGATGAGTTTATTAAAATTCCAACATTCCATATTTTTCCAACAGCATCATTTACTAGGGAGCCTATATGACTCAAATGAAGCACCAGGCACTAGGCAAACCACAGGACCACTGCTTTTGATATTTTTTCAAATTTGACAAAAATAATTCATGCCATATATTGCAAATGATTTCACAAAAATATTCAATCTTATTTTAATTTTTGAGCTTGTGATTGCTGAACAAGTCGGAACAGGTTGATTTGCAGTAATTTTCTCCCAAAATGCATTGAAAAGCAAAGATTTGACTCAAGCTGAATTATACTTGGAACAATATTGTTTTATCATTCAATCAGATGTTAAAGAGTAAAAACAGCAAAAAAATCCAATGATCTTTCAGATGTCGTTCATTGCGTTTCATTATCTGCTCAACTATTAGATCAAGCCAATGAAATGCAGTAAATGGAAAATGAGCCTTCTAAGTCCAATGTGAATCTATACCCTTTAAATTTTTGGTAACACTTGTTAAAAAACTAAAAAACTAAAAATTAACCAACCTAGACTTTTGTTTCATTTTTGTAAATTTTGTGTTGTTTTTTTTGCCAAATGAATTACAAATAAATAACAAAAGCAGTGCAATATTTTGATTTCATTTAGGAATCATCAAAAGTAATTCTACCTGTTCCATGATTTTTCATGAACCTTCTGTAGGACTTGTACCGTGAACTCTCGGCCAACTGTTTCTTCATATCGTCTTCTAGCTTTTTGAACCACTCCTAAGAAAAAATAAGAATAAATATGTTAGAAGAATACAGAAAAAACTTTATAAAAATGCCCATGGATGCTTCAACTCTTTGATTATAAAATGTGGTCAATTTTTAGTGTTAACACATTGTCAACAATTGTTGGCATCCCCAACCAACCCCAACTGTACAATATGGCATCTAATTTTTCTAGTCTTGGCTTGCTCAGAGTTTTCCATTACTCGATATTTTAATTGACTCAGAATCAACGACAAGTTGTGGAAATTTTTTTCATGCTTTTATTTCATAAATGGTTGACAAAAATACCCTGTGTTCTTTCATCAGTATACTTCTATTGATAAACATTCTCCAGATATTGACATATGAAAATTTTTTGTCTTAAATAATCATCACTTGCTTCCCTTGTTTTCCTTTACTACAGCTGGAGCATTCTGAGATGACATGCAATGCTACAAAATTCATTTTAATTACAAAGGTACAAATGTTAACTTGTCGTAAGGTCTGTCACAACTAAGTTGACACCTTTCGATGGACTAGGGTACATCAGGGAATAGCAGATGCGGTAATATGAGTTTTACAGTATGTAATGTCAGTCACAACTAGATTAATCTCAATAAGAAGACTAGGACATATTAGGGCATTACAGGTGCTGGTCATGCGAGTTTGCCGGTGAAAAGAGTCCCAGTTGAACAGGCTGTAACTGTATGTGAAAATCTACGTAAGAAAGAACAATGTTTAATTTTTAATATATTATACAAAATATTGGAAATGAATTTATTTTACTAATGCTCACAATATGCTATATACAGATAGATCTTCTCAACATGGAATTTTCCGGTTGACAAAATGCACTTTTTTCTGAGAAACAGTTGCCAAAAACTGACCTACATCTTATTATCTGAAGCTAACTATGTATCCTGATCATTAAGTCTACGTAGCAACAAGGCAACATTAACACTTCCACAATAGTACAAGAAACAGTGATCCTTTCTCTCAGAAGGTTAAACAAGAAAAATTCCTTTCTTAATGCAAATAATTCAAATGAATTTTCAGATGATAATATAGAAATAATACAATCTTCTGAAGAGGCTGATAATTGTAATTTTAGATTCATAATCAACATGGGAATTTGTTGTACCATATGAGTTTAGGAACTAAATTTGGGACGACGACACAAATTTCATTATAATCAGTTACTTTAGTGTGACACATCGCTGTTTTTGTTCCTATAGACAACATGCATAAATATGTGCATGGAAATTTTTTTCTGAAATGTCTCAAAATCTAGGTGTGTAATATTGGGAGGAGGGTCTTGCTGGCTGTAAAATAAGGTAATTAAATTTGAAGTTCTAGTTCGGTATAACCAGCTTATCATTTACACTTGTCAGATACTCATACAAATTACAACATAAAATGAGAATATTTTACTTTCTGCAAGCAAATCTAAAGAAAACTGAAATAACTTATTACTGTATATTTTGGTGTATATGTCAACTTTTAAAAAATTAGGGTCGACTTATATGCCAAATATAAAAATATGAACCACAATTCAATGACTGCTGCCCGTTCTCATGATGGATTCATTCATTTCTCTAGTTCCAAACCATCTTTTCAATTACACCAAATTCCCTTGCTGCAGTACAGTTATTCAATGATTGAGAAAATTCTACAAATTATCTTGGAACTAGTTCCGTACTTCATTATTTTATTGAAATTGCAATAGATATCCAAGAATGGTACTAAATGACATCATGCAAGTCATGTAAACATATGGGAATTCCATGTGCACTCCTGATCATAAAATCAACGATTAATAATTGAGATGCTTATTTTGATGTTTTATAAAAAACTTTGATCGTACAGGGTTCTGCCTCAACCTTATTGAGATGTTTATTTTCCCTTTTTTTAAACATTAATCAAATGGGACCTCAATTTTGTCTGAAGAAACATTTCATGAAAATTATTTGCTTAGTCAAAGGGGTAGGTCGACTTATACTATGAATACAGCCACTCCCCGACTTAGGTAAGGGTTCTGTTCCGTAAGCCTTTACGTAATCCAAGTTTTACGGAAGTCGGAAATTGCTGAACTACCCACACAGTACAGTACAGTAAATATGTGAATGGGAAAAAATCATTCTAAGCATAGAAATTAAGGAAATTATTTAGACCCTGTGCTATCCCTCACTCGGCAAACAATAACAGCAAAAAGTTCCAGTCTTGCAGGTAGTGAACAGCGGCAATATTCCCGATAGGCAGAGGTAGTTGGAACGGTGGACGTTAGATGGCATGCTGAACAGTGGTAGCGGTAAGGTTGGCAGAAGTGCAGACCCAGGGTCTAAATAATATCCTAAATCTGCCACCATACGCAGTATCCCTTTGCATGCACTGAACTAAGTACCATATCATCATCATAGGTAATCTGTCCATAGACAGGTCCGTGATTGTTCATGGTTAAACCTGGTTCTCCATATACTCCTATTTTCCGCTGTCCTTTTCATATCTTGATAACTCTCTTTCCCTTTAAAATCGTCTATCAGCTGAAACCTTTTCCTACCTCTTTCCCTTTTCCCATCTAGTTTTCCCTCTAACACGTCTTTAATCATACTCTCTCTCATCAGGTAATGTCCAACCCAGTTTGCCTTCCTCTTTCTAATAGTCTGTATAATCGTTCACTTCTCTCCTACTCTTTGTAGCACTTCATCGTTTTTCATCCTATCTGTCCATTTTATCTTCAGCATTCTCCTCCAAGTCCACATTTCAAAGCTTTCCAAGTATTTGATGTCATTTTTCCTTAGCGTCCATGTTTCTGCCCCATACAATGCTATACTCCATACATAGCATTTTATGAACTCCTTGCGGATATCTTCCCTTATATCCCTGTAAGTAGGTGTTTCTTTCTTCTGAAAGCCGCTTTTGCTTTTCCTATTCTAGTCCTGATCTCATCTGTACATTTTGCTTCTCTTGTTATGATGCTTCCAAGGTACCATATATACTCACATAATTTGGAACTTTTTGAGACCTATTTTTTAGCCAAAAAACAGGGGGTTGCAAATTAAACAAGGTATGTTTTTCAAATGTTGAAATCATCTCTTGTTTTGAACATATGCATTTCTAAGTGTAGCCTTACCCATAACCTCGATCTGAGACCATGCCTCACCAACTTCTAATTTTTAAGTAACTTATTATTATGCTTGTAGATTTAATAAAGTTCTCATATAATTATCAATAATGAGGTCAGGCTCAACCCTGTGGAATTTACTCATCAAGAAAAAGAAAGAACTTAGTCACTTCCACAAATTTATTTTGCACAACCGGTTTCACTATGATCGTAGCATCATCAGATGATAAAATATACAAATCGTTCCAATATATAGGGAAAAAGGGGGGAGATGGAGACAGGAGGGGCTACAAAGAAAGCGAATGGAAGGTAAAAGAATAAATGATTAGGAAAAGGAAGGGGAAAAGAAGGCGGAAGCAACATAGTTACAAAATGTTACAAAAACTTGGTAAAAGGGCCAAAGACAATGTTGATACAAAGTATTTACAAAATATTCGGTAAGCTAAATAGAAGAGAATGGTTGTGGAAAAGGTATTCAAATTAGAGAAATGAGTCTTCACAAATAATTATCTCTAGCTGTTCAAGAGCATTGAATTTGCAACCTTTAATTTCAAAGAGGAGGAATTTAGGGTTGAAGGAACTAGGCAGTTGTTTGGCTCTTAGCTATTCCCGCAACACAATATTCTTAAAACATTTCTGACTAGTGAGCTAAAAACTGTAATAATAATAGTTACTCACTCATTTTCCTTTCATTAATACAGGTAATTAAAAGGTATTTTTTCAATTAGAAGTATAAATATACATTTGATTGCATTCTCTTTACTTTCAAGAAGATAGAAATCATATGGAAACAAACTAAAGAAAATGCACTCCATTTTGGTGGAACTGAAGGTCACACTACCAGAACTCAAAACTTCCAACTCACACATTATATAACACACAGGATAAAAACAAGATTTTGAGGCAAAAAATAAGGGGTTGCAAAATACTTGAGTATATACAGTACGTACTTTACGTTCCAAGCATAACATATGTACACACTTTCGCACTTTGAATTTTTTGTTTGTGGCTTATGGAAAAGTTTATGTAAGGTCGAGTTTATGTAAGTCAGAGCTTACATAAGCCAGGGAGTGGCTGTATAAACATGCATTTTCATGCCAAAAAATTGAGATCAACTTATGCAACGTGATACACGATAAATGTGTAATTTGACATTTTCATGAAATGCTGGGTAAATTGCCATGAAATCTTTGGCATCTTGTGTTTATAATTTCATTAGGAAATAAATTTGACCAAGTATCAGAAACTATTCAGGTTTAAAAAATAATTTAGACTTGCCTGATATTTTTCTTTTATCCATAGTTCTTGTTTTAAATATTTTTCCCTTTCTTCTTCTTCTAAGTCCTGAAACATTTAACAAAAATGCTTTGAAACTTTGATAAATTGACCAAAATAAGAAAGCTTCAGTATAAAGAGAAACAATGTATGACTTACATCAAAAGCCTTCTGACTCATTTTGAGTTGCTTTCTTATTAGGTAAAACTTTTCTTCCTTGCCATATTCTTGTTTCTGAATATTAAATTTCCATATCCATTTTAAATACCATGCAATATATAAAAACACATGGACTGGAAAAAGTAGGAGTTGGATCCAAAGAACATCAGTAACTTTTGGTTTAGCATACCCTCCTCTGAAATTGAATGAAAAATGCATGCATATTTTCATAAATTCCTAAATGTAAATAATTACAAAAAGACAATGTCTGACTAATGATTTTAAACTTCTACTAGCTGGTCCCAGTGTGAGATTCCACATAGCAGTGCAAGTAAATTTGGGAGTCTTGAATAAAAATGCAAAGCAATGAATCCGTTATAGTACCTCCATGTATTCCATGTTAGCAGAGCATATACTGTAGCGTATAATTGTTATTTTTGAATCGCCAAAGGCCCTGACATGGGACAGAGTTACATACAACAGGCCATGCATGAAAACAGTAAGGCAGGTATGGGCCCACCATCTCTAACATTTGTCCCTGCAACTTATTAACCCCTCAAGCGTGTATGATGGCATATGTTGTCCTGTGCAGCATCCACTTTTATGATTTATCCTTTATGCATTGAGTTTCTTCCATGAATCACAAATGCCTCTAAGTTTCTTGGATCAGGAAACCTTACTATACAAATATTTCTTCTCTTACCTCACTTAAAGAATATTTTTTACAAAGGTTTATCTCCCTCAGTTGAAGACCATGGCATCATCAAGGAGTAGGGCGCTTGATGATTTCGAAGTGCTAAATGTAACAGAAAATCAAGATAGTGATGACAAAAGTAATTTTTCTATTGTGAGAAATACTCCTGAAGGATATTTACCATCATCTGAAAGTGAATTAGATGATGAGGAAGGTATTATTGAGAGATTAGGTGATCAAGAGACAGAGTGCCCATGTTTTTCAGTAGAATGATATCGACAGTGCAATCATTATATAATCCAAAAAAGACAATAAAAAGAACCAATTGTTATTCCTAATAAGACTAGTAGATGAAATATTCGCAAAATATTTGGATTGAGGATTTGAAAAGATAAAGGGCAAGCAAACCTATATTGACTCAGATGCTAACAGAAATGTCGTTTCTTAAGGGCGCCATACACATTGATATATGCATCGATGCAGGAATCATGATGGCATATCAGTGAAACTTGCAACAGTCTCGCAAGCCCCATATACGTCAATGCAGGGAGTGATGCTTGAGTCGCAACTTCGCTAGTTCCTTTTTATGTTGTCAGAGAAAATGCTCTTGAATTTCCCAAAACCTGTTGTGATTTCACTTGCTGTAGCAATATCACTTTGCTTGAAAAAGAAAAGTGAGAAGAAAGTGTTCAAAGTAGTGGCTTCTTGATAGAAGTAAGTTCTTGGTGGCGATTTTGTTAAGAGAAATGGAAACAACTGAACCAATTGATTATATAGGGTGATACTGAACTCTATCAACAAAATTATAGAGGTAGTAGGGGGGCTCATGTAGAGCACAAAACACCTTGTTCCAGCTTCCGGAACCACTTAATGTCCGAGATATGAGGTTTGAAAGTTGACGCCCCATGCCTTGAGGTAGGCAACCTGGTCATGTGGTGAACTGAACGATTACCTCATCGGACCACACATCCTTCCTGCTCATTTGATGGGCGATCTGTATCGCGAATTTCTTAATCAAACCCTGCCCCAGTTACTGGAAGATGTTCCTCTTAGGATCTGTCAGCACAGTATGATGGTGTCCCTGCCCATTTCAGCTTGGTGACATGTAACCATCTGAATTTGAGGTACCGCAAGAAATGGATTGGGAATGGTGGTCCCGTGCCATGGCTAGCATGGTCCCCTGAGTTGAATCCACTGGATTATGTTTTATGGGGACATCTCAAGAGCCTAGTGTACAACACAGCTGTGGACTGCGAGGAAGATCACGTCCCCTGCATACAAGCTGCCTGTGATGAAATTAGGAACATGTTATCTTTAAACATGTTAGGCAATTAAAAGTCACGTTGGTGTGCAATGTGTTTTGAGGTTCGAGGCCACCATTTCAAGCAGTTTCTGTGATCGCTGAGCATGGTGTAAGGGTATTAAAAATTACACAAAGAGCCAGTTATATTCACTCTTCCTTCTTATACCTCACAGCAAAGGGACGCCAAAAATTGCATACATTTGACTCACCACATGACCAGGTTGTGTACCTCGAGGCATGGGGCATCAACTTCCAAACCTCTTATCTAGGATGTTAAACAGTTCCGGAAGCTGGGACAAGGCATTTCATGCTCTATGCAAACCCCCGTACTACCCCTATAATTTTGTCAGTAGAGTTCAGAATCACCCTGTATAAATTACTTGCACATGGATAGAGAATTATTTCACAATTTGCATAGTTTTATCCTGCCAAGAATCGAGAAAAAGAACACATTAATGAGATGTGGTTAAGTGCAGAAGGAATAATTTTAATCACATTATGATATTTGGCTATGGGAAATAGATATGAAGCCCAGCCAGTCTCTAGATATAAAAACAGCATAAAATCGTGAGTCTTTTTAATGCTTAGATTAATGATTGATAAAAAATTATTATATTTTAATCATTTCTGTTGCTTCTTCATACAAGGCTATTATGTCACTACTACTGACATACAAATACAAAATATATTTTCAACTAACAACACCAAATTTCACACAAGAATCTATGTAAAATCCTCAAGAGCATTATTCAAACATAAGCATTTGTTTCAAATAAAATGGCACAAGCTTAACGCTTTTCCCATTAGCCTATGACCACAAGTCAGTCAACTGTGTTAGTAATTATAAAGTGGTTCATTCATAAAAACATTTCTCTGGCCAACTATAATTTTAATGCCAAAAAAAAATACATACCAAAGATTACATCATGGAGTCTGTATTATTCATTCTTTCTCTCCAATTTCCATGACAAAAACTCAAGCTTTCTGAATTTTGAAGAAAGATCAATTATATTTTACTTGCTTCCAACTTCCCCATTAACATCATCATCTAAATCAAGTGAATAATTTTCCCCACTGAAATATGATATTTCACTATCACAACCTAAAGCTTCATTGAACATTTCCAGTGCAAGACATGCAATACACTTCCTTTCTCCACTAGGGGATTCATGCATATTATCATTAATTGAAGGCATGCTTTTTTATATTAGTCAATGTAAACAAATACAATATAGCTAGAATGTGAAAAAGAAGTTATCTCTTTTTGAAAAGCATAAAATTACATTGGAATATAGAAAAACAAATAATAATAATACTAAAGACTGAAATTTGTCTACATTGAATAGTTCCATCCACAACAAAGGGCAGAATTTATTATGTGGTAGTACTGTTCTATCCATTACAGTAAAAAGATTAAAATGAAATCCTTTTCATTGTTTTCATTCACAGGTAATTTTACTCATGAACATCGTTACCCACTGGTGAGACATGACATCTATGCAGAATATAGTCTTCACTAAGGCAGGTAGACTGCAACAAATGGTCTGAATTTTTTATGGTCACAGAGAAGCAATTTGTGCATGTACCAAAGGTAATTGTTAGATATCTAAAATTTCAAATTTGGAGGCAATTAAAATTAAAAGACTCAAACAAACCTTTTTAAAAACTATTTAAGCTTTCAAAAGCTCTTCTGATGAATTGCTGGGTTTGTATAAATCTTCAAAATCTGAGGAACTAAACTACAAACAAAAATGATAGAATGTGAAATCGTCATGACTTCCACTATTGGCAAGTTCAGGAAGTTAAAATATGTAGACATAACACTTTAAATAATTCACTATACTATTTCTACAGAAACTAGAAAGGAACTTATGAATTTCAAGGAATTTTTATGGTAAAAAAGTTGAATGGGAAAATTCCAGAGAAATTACAAGACTTCAAATATGGTAATGAAAATATTCCGAGAAAAATCTCACTCTGGGTGGTACTTCGGAGGAGCAAGAGGTACATGTGTTTAGAGAGAAACTGTTATTCCAGTTTCACTCACATTTTTGCCCAAAATCTGACCACAAATGCAGGATATCTCTATCTTCAACTGGTGGGTCATGATAGATGCAAATAAAATTGGTTTAAAAGTTACAAGATGTAGGCTTATTACAGTTCACCTTCGCATCTCCTCAACCCACAACATTTCCAAATACAGTAAAACCCCTTATTTACACTTTTCTTGGGAACTGGGAAAAAAGTGTAAATTGTGGGAAAGTGTAAATTGTGGGAAAGTGCAAATTGAGGGAAGAGGAAAAATAGGTAAACTGATTTTACTTTTAAACTCACTCATTTGTTACAGTAAGACTAACAAAAAAATCAGTATTAAAAGAGCTAAGTTTATAAAGAGTATATGTATTTATTAGGGATGGGACGGTTCCACTTTTTCCCCGGTTCCGGTTATATTAATTTGATCCCGGTTCTCGGTTTCGGTTCTGTTAGGTTAGAAGTGCTATTTGATACACCACGGGAAATTCTAGCTTTACAATAGTTGCATATAGCATATTTGTCGTTTGTACTGACAATTCTGAAGTTGTTCCAAACATCCAACATGGCTTTATTGTTAGGGTTCACAATAAATCAGTTAAATTTAAAAATTATTCACTGGGTATCTATTCAAAATTACTACACAACAAAATAAAACTTATTTCTGTTAATAAGTTATATTAACACTTCAAACTGAATGATTTGGCTCAAAATATTGCTTGAATTTTTACATTATAAAATAATTAAGCTGTGAATCAAATATCAAAACCCATCATTTATTTTTTTATATATATATTTTTGCAGAACTATCGTTCATTGAACTGATTCATTGTCCTGATTTTTGTACGCACTACAAAGCTCTTTTCCCCTCATGAAATAAAGGAAATTCAGACTTGCTCATCTCATTTGAAACTGATAACACATCCAGCATAAAAATATATTTACGTCATAGTTAATGAACAACTTCCCTTATTGATATATGTATTGAAAATCAAATCCCGTCATGGAAAAATATGGCAGAGTGAGGCGGTTGCTTTTCAGTTAGCATCTGCTTCCAAGATGGAATGATTTTTAGGCATTCTTTACAATAAATAAAAAAGAATGCCTAATGTTCAGGTCATGTCCGTCTGTCTGTCCGCATGTTTCGTCTCAGAAACTACAGGGCAGATGTTGATGAAATTTGGTATTTAGGACATAGAGGCAAAGAAACTACGAAAATTATATAAATAGTTTATGTGACCTAATCGGGAGTGCCACTTGACAGGTGACAAAAAATGATCTTTTCGTTATATCTCATACAATATAACATATAATGAAAAAGTCTTTAAAGAACTTCGTAGAAATAATTAAATAACATATGTTTTTGTTCACTACATTTTTATTGAAGGAGTAGCCGATTTCAAGAAAATAAAACGAGAAAGTCATAATTCACTTAGGACCCGTGTTTTATTTGTTGTCAACGAAAACAGTCTTCGTGATTACTGATGTACACAATAACTGCTGTAAATACCTAATTAATTTAATTTTCTTTCGTGCGCATGCAACATTACGAAAATGGATAATCTATGACAAAGAAATGAATGTAAATACGTCTATTTTTTTGTTTAGAGAGCATTTGCTAGTGAAAAGAAATGTGATGAATGCACTGGGATGGTTGCAAACCTTACAGGGACAAGGGGCAAATTCATCGGCCTGTAAATCGGTAATGAGGCAACCCAGGGAACTCAGACTAACTTTTCGGTGCATAAGACAAACCCACCTACAAGACCTAGAAGTTTGTCGGTGTTATTCAAAAACACCCCATATAAATGCCTTGACCATTTTAATGATTTCCAGTGCACTAACTCTTTTAGTATGTTCCAAAAAATTTCCTAAACTTCTTAAACATGAAGCAATTCAAGTTCAAGTAATTGTGCAGACAAACAACCAGACAGACAGGCAGTGGGTTGGAAAGTTAGAGGGAGAGAAAGATAGCTCTATAGTTACTTTGGCCTACAGAAATGAAGTGTAAAAAATGCATTATTAGATATGAATTAAAAAATAAAATTTATATCCCAAGAGGAAAACAATCAAAACACCACAAATCACTAACAAGTTACATATACATGAAAACAGCATACCTAATGTCCATGTTATTTTCTAAAACTTGTCTAATTATCATTTCTTCTTCTTCTTTAATCTCAAGCTTGCTCTTACGTCTATTCTTTTTGGTCTGATCAAACTTGCCTTCTTTTTTGGCCATGTCGAGTGCCTTAAGGCGATATTTAGGAACTGTTAATAAATATTTTATTGCCGATTCATACCTGCAAAGCAAACAAAAACTGTTTAAATACATTAGTAGCACAAGTTATGAAAAGCTATAACCTAAATCAATAAATAAATAAACATAATGGCTGCAGGAACTTATTAAATCAAAAGATTTGACACTCAAGATTATGTCAAGGTTACAAATAAAATAGAAATTTAAAAGCTCATCAAAACCTTTACGACCATCCTGAAATCAAAAGTAACATGCATTTGTTTAACAAGATCCAATTTCCATAGTGATGATTGTTGGTCAGCTAGGAATGTATCAGAGAAATTGACTTCTTTATAAGTACACTAATTCACTTTAATACAATAATAAAAAAGAGATTGAAATGGTTGTGAAAGAAACCTGTTGCATCTCATGATATAACAGAAAAGCTTAATTTAGATCTCACTATAGAAATGATAGTTTAAAACCAAATAGTTCATTTTCAAACTAATATATTTCCCACACCCTGAATTTGCAAATCACTAACACTCCTTCATTCATTGGAATGATCCTTAAATATGAGAGCATTCCAAGATGGTAATTTTTCTATTGGCATATGTATTAAATGGTCATGTTGTTATTTACACTATGAATCACAGTAAATTTGCAGATGATTTCACCTGAAATAGCCGAAATAAGAGATTGAAACTGAGGAAGAAATTATTATGAAGATATACTGCACCACTTCTTGCTTAATTACACAAGTTTGCTAATGTGTGGTCTAGAGGACTTATATAAGGGGTCACTGTCCACTGCCAAACTCACATTTTCAAAAGACAGTACACTTTGTTCATAGCATGGAATTAGCAGCATCTGCTGGATGTAGTTCTTAATCAACTGGATGTGAAGAAGTCATCTGCTTCTTCCTCCATCCTTCAATCCTCAAGAAATGGGGTTGGGTTGGGTTTAGGGCCCTGTCATCACAGCACACAGCAGCCTGAAGAGGCAGAGTGTCCGACAAGGAGGTGATAACCTCTTAAATGTCATTGTAATAGCTACAAAGAGTTCTGAGTTAATTGAAAATTCAACTTGAAAATGCAATGAAGAAAGAGCCTGACTAACTTTTAATAATTAGTTTGCGAAAGGACACTTTTTGACAAACCGGTAGTGGATATAGTATTCAGAAATTCATACAGTATTACTTTTAAAACTCCAGCATAAAAGATCATGAAAATGTGCCGAGTAACTATACAGAGCAGTTTTCATCAAGTCTTAAGAAAAGTAATTTAACACTATATAAGAAGTTGAGAAATCATAAGAAATGTTAAATTATTTTGATAAAACAACTGATTCTGATATTGAAAAAAATCCCCAAATATTTTATAAAGAACATTTAATTGAAGAATGTATGGCATATATGAAGGCAATGTACTCATAATGAAATCAATACCAAATGTATCAAACACATTCCAAATACTGAGAATCTCAAACCATTTTCACTAGGATAGCGGCCTTGTAAACACTCAATGAGATATACGAGTCATTCCTATAGAAAATTAATTTTATGAATATTTTTGTACCACATTTTCAAAATGTAATATTTGGAAAATTAACATCATTTTCTAAAAATGTAACCATGAATGGACTTGAACATAACTTAAAGCAGAGTTAAAAGGAATGAACAGGTTCCCATCCTTAGTCTCCATTAACATTCATGAATTAAACTTGGAATTTTCTCTTGAGCAAGGATTTCCATATATACAAAGATTATTCAGTTTTCATGAAGCAAAAACAATCTGCAACTTTCTCCAGAAAAGTTAGGTGAAATAAAATGTTATGCTCAAAAATTGAATTAAATTTCATAATATACACAACAAAGCTCATTCAAATTAATGTTCTTTTTTATTTAAACTATCTTTTGGTAACAGAATCCATTACACAATTCATTATTTCAAAGATAAAAATTAGGTTGGGTTGTCATTAACATTACACCCATCTGGACTAAATTATGCAGTTACATGACAAAACTGTTTGAAATGTATAGCTCCCAAAATTAAAAAGAATTCAAATTTAGTCATTTTCTATATTAAAACAGTTGTTTCTATCAATGAAATAGAAAGCACATATTTTACATACTTACATACTTAAAGGTGTAAATTAATCAAAAAACTTATTCTGTTAAGTTTGAAAAGCGTGAATTACCCTTACATTAACCAGCAAATACCGTATTTGCCCAATTATAGGGCGACCTCAAATATAAGGCGATCTATTTCAGAAGCCATGCGAAAGAAAAATTTTTTTCAGGTTATTGATACTAAATTTTATTTCAAAATACCGGTTCAGTTACACTTAATTTCCAGTATAAATATGATTACGCAATAAGATTAACCAATAATTACAATAAAACATAGATTTATTGCCTTCCATTGATCTAAATTAAATTATTAGTTTTATTTTTAAAACATTTAATATGGGAAAAAGACATAAGCGCTGGTTCTAATGCAGGAGAAATTTGACAACTGAGCATGCCATAAGCATAATACTGTCTTCTAAGGATGGAATATACCATATAACTTAGAGGATTGAATTTTAGTGGGGATGAGAGGGACAGGAGGAATAGAAGATATCTTTGGTTGTGATTATTAGGCCGGTATGAATTTTTCAGCTTACATTTTAGAAAAAACCATCGCCTTATAATCTGGCAAATACAGTATATAACCATTTTCAATGCTTGAAATAGGTGCCACCATAACTTGAATCTTTCTAGGATTTTTGTTATTTATGTAATTATCACAAAATAAATCACCATATTATATTGTTCAATAACTTCAGTCATATTTTTGTTGTTCAAAGTTAAAAAAGATTTGATTAAAAATGAAGTCTAATGCCTAAACTACATCTTTGGTACATTCCTTTTCTATAAATTTTGCATGGCTATCCCATCTATTTAATATTGTTTTTCAGCTAAAACCACATAGGAGAAATTTTACAGTTGAATAAGTGACACTATCAGTTGCATAAAATTGAAACAAAATTATAAATAAACTACTACTACTTCCTACATGGTAAATTGTCAGTTCTAATCATTGACTTATTTTGTATTTGACTGTAATATTTATGCCACTTGAAAATGTAGTTATTAGGCATATTTGCTCAATGTGAGAAGTTATTATCATTATGTTGTGATTATTTTCTCACTCTTTTGTTAAACACCAAGCGATAAAAATGTTTTTTGTAATCTTATGGAAACTTGATCAGTGTGCCAGGGGGATCAAGTGAACATGAAAGTGTATAACAAATTTAAAAAGGTTGCAGCATAGTAAATCAAAATGATCCTGTTGAGACTTGAAATTCAGTATACACATAAAAGACCTTGAGATAGTGCCCAGAAAATGTATAAATCCCACAAAAGTGGCACTGGTACGAATTTAAGAGCAATTTTTAAATGATATCTATCATTAAAATTAAAAACTAATTTTGGAGACTATGGCGAAGTTTAAATGTGGAAAGAATATGTGAAAACATAAATTACAATATTTAGAGATTTTCAATGAAGAGAGAGAGAGAGAGAGAGAGACAGCAAAGAATAATACAGGTAAAACACATACACAAGGGAGAAAGAAGAAAAAGTAAAAAAACAAGTTTATGGGATAGTTATTCCTCATAAGGGGTCTGATGTCACTCGTATCTAGGAGTTTATCTCTCTTTCAACACTGACAGGGACTTCCTAGGTACACACTTGTTCAAACACAAAATTAAATACTAAAGATGGAAATGAGGAAAACATCTAGGTTTACAGGAATTCCGTGCCAGGGTCCCATATTATGTGATGCGCATTTTGGAACTAAATGACATTATACAACAAATAAACTTTTTTTAATTGGCTATTATAAAATTTGAATAGGCAATTATGTTCCTGTACACTAGATAAGTTTAAATCAAAATAGCAAACAGAACTGCAAACATTTGCTGAACTGCAAACCAAATCGAAACCGAATATTATTTTTTACTGAAGCAAAAACCAAACCAAAAGTTTCTGCAGAAATGGTTAGGTTCAGTTCAAGAACTTAAAAAAATTACTCAATTTATTAGAAAATTTCTGCAAGAAATGTGGCTATTATTTTGTACACTGCATACAGCTCAAGTAATTGTGAAAAAGTTATGAACTTAATCTATTCTGCTTTCCATCAAAATGGAAGACCAACTTTCCTGCAAAATGCAGAAGTGCGTACATATTACGTTATGCTCAGAACGTAAAGTATGTACTGTATATACTTGAGTATTTTATGACCCCGCATAATTTGCGACCCCTTATTTTTGCCTAAAAATCTTATTTTCAGCTTATGTGTCATGTAATGTGTGAGTTGGAATTTTTTAGTTCCCCTAAAATATAGTGCGTTTTCTTTAGTTGGTTTCCATATGATTTCTATCTTCATGATAGTGAAGAGAAAACATTGAAATGTATACCTGTACTTATAATTGAAAAAATACCTTTAAATTGCCTGTATTTATGTATTAATGAAGAGAAAATGAGTGAAATGCCTACCTACTAGCGCATTTTAACTGTCGCACAATCGTAACAAAATAATGTTGCCATAGACCTCCCACAGAAATGCTGCCTTCAGTGAGCTGAAATAACACTAGGATTAATTAAGTGGCATTTGTTGTTTAATATCGGATATATTTAGACCCTGGGTCTGCACTTCTGCAACCTTACCGCTACCACTGTTCAGCGCGCCATCTAACGTACACTGTTTCAACTACCTCCGCCTATCGGGAATATTGCCGCTGTTCACTGCTTGCGAGGCTGGAACTTTACGCAGTCTGCACTTCAGCCAACCTTACCGCTACCACTATTCAACACGCTATCTAAAGTCCACCATTCCAACTACTTCCACCTATCAGGAATATTGCCACCGTCTACTACTTGTGAGGCTGGAACGAGTGAGGGATAGCACAAGGTCTAAATAATTTCCTTAATTTCTATGATTAGAATGATTTTTTTCCCAATGACTTAGTTATTGTACTGAACTGTGTGGGTAGTTAGGCAAATTCCAACTTACGTAAAACTCAGGTTACGTCAAGGTTTGCGAAACAGAACCCTTACGTAAGTTGGGGAATGGCTGTATAGCTGTATATTCTTTTTATGAAAAAAAATCAAATTCTTAACATTTTTCTTAAAGGAAGACGTACTGATTAGTTATGGTAAAAATCGATTAACCGGAATTGGGTGTTTACTCTTCTCACATCTATTTTTTTTAAATATGTATTTGCTTTAATATTTGATAAATGCAAAAAAGTACTGGAATAAAAGTTGTAAGTAATTTAATTTTCTACAACGTTTGTTTGAAACATTTTCACAAATGATGCATTGTTAAAGAGATATTAAAAAAATTATTTTTTAACTGTCACTGCCATACCACCTACCAGCAACTATTGTAAACACTTTACGCTTAGCTACATCTTAGTAACGCTCCTTTTTATTTTCTTAATGGTTGGAGCTTCCTGGCTATATCCAATATCAGAAGTTTATGATTTGAGTTTATTTCTGTTCTTTGTCAAGTCTTTTTAAATTTTCTCGCAGTTCCTTAAAATATTTATTATCATTTAACCTATCTGGAATTTTTAGAAATATTACAGGTATGGAAAAAGTTATGTGGTGGTTACATCAGATTTTTTTAATAAAAAATAGGAGAACTTATATTCAGGTATATACCTTAAATTCTGTAATCACATCCCATATATATCTGGTTACGATTAATGACTGAAAACTCCATAAACACATTAAAAACTAGAGATAGCAATAAATGCAGTAACAATTTTAAATGATCCAAACCCTCATTGCCAATACTTTATTTAATACGCTGGCCACTTCTCTTGCTATTCTTTTTCAAAATAAAACAAATTGTTCAATTTTGAGAATTTTTACAGGTAGACAATTGTTTTAATGCTACTTCTGCTGTTTATTTTATTGCATCATGCATCTATTAAGGTTAGGACAAATTTCCAGCAATGTCATAAATGGTTTATTTTCATCCAACAAAATATATATACCAATTCAATTTTACAAATTTCATTTTCTTTCCCAAGTGAAAAGTAAAAAAATTTCCACATGTATCCATAAATTTTTTGACCCAATGGCAAAAAAGCTCCAATAGTCTAAATTGTGTCTGCTATCATCTTCTAACAGCAAAAAAATAAACAAGACAGGAAAACTTGGTTATGTTACCTATGAAGAGGAGAGAATACAGGCACACCCCGGGCTACATAAGCCTCGACTTGCGTAAAACCGCACTTACGTAAGCGGCTCCATAAATTATGTACAAAAAATATTTATTATGCCTAAGTTAGCAGTTTTCGTAAGCGAGCTCCAACTAAATCTATATGTATGTGCGCGGAGAAATAACACAAGGCGTGGGTTGTAATGCGATATCCCCGCTTTGCTACTAAGCCAATGTTGTCATTCTGGCGAATTTTTAGCAATATGTAGCGACTTTTGTTTCAAATTACACATGAAAAAAGGCAACAGTGACTACTTACTAATCTAGCAAATCGATGTAACAATCTACCTAATTCTAGCGACTGGCTACAATTGCGGCGTATATCTGCATTCATATGAATACAATATTAGATTATCATATTAATCTGAATGTAGTCCCTCCCTGAATATATACCCTCCCTGAATATATACCCTCCCTAAATATAGTCCCTACCTGAATATAGTCCCCCCCCCTATTTCTGAAGCCTTAGTTTTGGAAAAAAGTTTGAGCCCCATTACAGACTTCACTTTTAATATTCTAAAGAACGAGTTTTAAGATGTACGAGCAACTTGTTAGAGCTATCAACTTACAATGAAACGGTGACATCATGTTTTGCGTGTTATAGTTGTAGACATAATTTAAATATGTATCAAGTGTTACTGGACTAAAATCAAAAACTTTGTATTTATGAATGTTATTCAAATTCCATTCGTATCCTTCAGATTCCATTGACAATGGCTACTTGAATCGTGTCTGTATAAAAACGTAATTATCACCAGATTTCCAGTTAACATATTCTTTTCATAATTTATTTTACCCATATTTTTGTTCCTTCCGATATTTATGCCTGGGAATATCCCACCAATGAATATATTCTCTAGATAGTTGATACACCTTCAACACCCCAGTTTGATTTATGTAAGTAATGCTTTTATAATGCGTTGCATTACATACAATCAACAGCTGCGCAAGCTGGACAGTGATCAGCTGACAGTTTCCTATATATTGACGGGTAATGAAGATAATTTCTTTTGTCATAGTGACATTTTCTCTAAAATAACAATAGGTACATATCAATATTTGGGACTTAGGGAAGGGATGAAGTTGGTTAATCAACGCTTTCAAATCAAAAACTTCTGCAATTCCCGCTATTATGAAAATACGAACGTTTAAAGCAAGAAAACGAGAAAAAGTGTTCTGCTACGATAGTTCAGTGGTAGAATATCCGCCCGGCAAGTGGAAGACCCGGGTTCGATTCCGCGTCATAGCAGACTTTTTTCTCGTTTCAAAATTATTCCCACGTTTAAAGCAAGGATTCCAAAGAGCAAACAAGAAGAATTGAGTTATTGAGGCATATGTATCAAGAAATTCTATGTAAAACTATCAAATCAAGTGAGGGGATTAATTGTTAACTATACTTACTGTTGGCAGTGATATTTTTGTTTGCTAATTTTTTGGGTGCGAATATAGTCCCCCTCTTACTTTTCTTACTAATATTTTGGCCAAAAAGGGGGGGAACTATATTCAGACTAATATGGTACATTGCTACATGTCTGTGTGGTAGTGTAATTTCTCTCCCAATCCCTTCAGTCTTTCCGATCATTGATGCAGGTGTTTGATCTCTAAAAGTGCGTGTTTGCTTTTGCACAAATTAACGGAAGTGTGGCCCTTGTAATCATGGCTGATAAGCATTTAGTATTTAGCATTTAAGTGAACAACTCTTTCAGAAATTCTCCTTGACTTTCCCATAACTGCATAATATGTAAATGGCTTGAATTGCCTTCATTTTAGAACGGAAATTAACAGCTTGACAAATTTGACATTCTACATTTTGTTTACCAAGAAAATGTCTATTGGACATTGTGAAAGCAAACTGCATTTAGTAAAAATCAACTTTTCACTTAGCATAATATATTATTGATTTACATCGAGAATTCATTTTTCAATTCACACACCATTAGTCTTAATTTTCTTTTTTAGCTCAGTTTTCTGTTAACTATATTCTATACTCCCATTAGCCACTGCGTTTACATGCCTCTATTTTAACCGAGTGCTTGTATCATACCTATGCAGTAAATTATACGTACTTTAATTTTCTGAGATCGCTTTTTGAAACAGCTTCGCATGCCGAACAAATGCCTTCAAGGACTGGATCCGGCCTGCAAGCCATAGTTTCTCCACCTCTGCTGTACTTTCCGTAGTAAATTTCGACTTACGCAAATTTTGAGTAATGCAATGGGTCCCGGAACACATTACTTACGTAACTCGTGATGTGCCTGTATCTATCTCCAAGTTAACCCTTAATTAGTCGCGTGGGGTCAATATGACCCCACACAATGTATTTTCATTGATATCAAAAGAAATTTATTACCTATCTAGACCAAACTTGCAATACCTTTGCCATTAACCCTCTTCATGGTTTTTTAGCATTTTTGTTATTTTGGGATTTGTTTATTGTGATATTTTTAATGTTTTATGCACAATATACATACAATAAATACTGAGACTATAAAATAATTTTAATTTGAGATTTCAATGTAAATCCACTTTTTAGGTATCCCAGAGTCCAAAAAAGTTGTTCTGCTATGTAATCTGTCCGTCGTCTTTTTCCCACTCTGCTGCCTGAACAGTTGCACATAATATAATAAAATCTCGTATTTTTGTATAACGTCATCTAAAATATATATAATGTTGATATGTAACATATACAGCAAGAATGGAGGGTAGTTTATTCTTGTTGATTTTCATTAAAGTCGATTTTTCTCAAAAGTGGCTTGAGCGATTTCAATTCAAATCTATCTCTATATACAGCTTGATATCATTAACAATATGACATAAACAATATATTTGAAAAAATAGCTATTTAGTGTACAGCGGCATTATGATAATGAATTTGATGCCCAGCTACAGCAGAGCTCTCCCCTGAATCTTGACAGCCACCCAATTTTCCCAATATCTTCTTCACGCAGGATTGAGTGGACGAATAGAAAGAACGTACATACATTGCATAAAACTAGGTATATCAGAAAGTTTTTGTAAGTTATGTATCTCCAATTTTTGTTATTGTTTTTCTTTTCTACAACAGTTCAAACTGTCACTTATCATTTGTGTAAGGTATTTTTCTCAAATTACAGTAAAACTTCGCCGAACGCGGGGGTTAGGTTCTACAAGGGTGTTGCGTTGCGCGAATCCGCGTTGGAGGAATCATTAGTCTTATGGGAATAAAAGGGTTCAGTTCCGAGTTCGGAAAAATGTACTCCTTGAAGGCGTTTTTTCAATAATAATGACATAGTTTGCTTATATTTCCTCGAAAAAAAATATAAACATCGCATCAACTAATTATATACAGTAGTATTGCATTTAAAAAAATATTTATTAATAAATTAAAATTAAATTCTCGCGTAATTTTACACTATGCAGACATTCACTTTTATAGTTTTCCCTTTATACCTGGAATGCTTGCTTAAATACGACACTTTCATCGCTCGCAGTGATAAATATTTCGAAACAAGTTTTGAAATATTTAAACTTAATGTTCACAGAACTGAAACAATACATATAAAAAACTTGTTGATTAATATCGACAGCGAATCCAACGATATGCCGGATTGGCCTCTGCACAGATGCATAACACTAGCGGCACTACCGGTAGTTGTTTGCACTTACAGAAACGGTACATACTGGCATTAATTTTTGCGTAATTTTTATTTATCGCTAGAAATATTTTATTGAAAATTTAATGAAATATTTTAACGAAGTTACAGTGAAACTCACCAAGGTTAATTAGATGGTCTGCTCTTGGTCTTGTGATTTCGATGTGCTCGGACCTTGACTGGAAGAATTTCGTGATAGGCATCTGTTTGGACTTTTTTAACTCCCTATGAAGTTCTATGTAGGGAGCTAAAGCTGATTCTAGACTCCTCTTGAACTTAAGGCTTCTTTCTACTGAAGGATCAAATTCCAGTGGTGCTTCTTTTAAATCTTCTGCCTGCTTCAAAAACTTCTCCAAAATTTTTGCAGTTAACTTTGGCTTCTCAGGCTCCGAATCATTCTCTTCTTTTTCGCCTTCACAAGTTTGTGTCACCATATCTAATTCAGCAACGGTTAGTTCCTCTGCATGGGACTCGAACAATTCTTCCACATCACTTTCTTCCATGTCTTCAAAGCCTTCACCCCCGATGTGTCTTGCGATATTAATTATTTCCCTAACGTCCTCCATATTATCGGGAAAACCTCGGAAGTCACAAACGATATCAGGCCAAAGAGTTTTCCAACAAAGGTTCATTGTTTCACTTCTCACTTCATCCCTTTATTATTTCAATGGCCTTCGAAATATCAAATTTTTTCCAGCAATCGCTAACTCCTAAGGATGGATTTGTCTCCATCATTGAAAGAATGTTAGCGAAACTTCTGCGGATGTAATACGACTTAAAGGCTGCAATAACACCCTGGTCCAAGGGCTGCAGAAGTGAAGTTGTATTAGGTGGTAAGAACGCAACTTCAATTTCAGGATGGGCCTCAGCAAGAGATTTCGGATGACCTGGTGCATTATCCACTACGAGGATCACCCTAAATGCAAGATTTTTTTCCTTCAGGTACTTTTTCACTTCACGTACTAAGCAATTCTCAAACCAATCCTCAAAAAGTCTTGCAGTAACCTGAGTTTTGCTGTTACTCCTCCAAAATACAGGGAGCAAACTTTTGGTCTTGCCCTTCAGTGCCCTTGGATTTTCCACTCTATACACCAACATTGGTTTGCACTTAAAATCTCCTGCTGCATTTCCGCAAAATAGAAGGGTAAATCTGTCTTTCGCTACTTTAAAGCCAGGAGCCGACCGTTCGTCTTTAGCAATCCACGTTCGTTGTGGCATTTTTTTCTCCAAAATAAACTCGTCTCATCGGCGTTAAAGACTTGCTCAGGTCGGTAATTTTTCCTTTCGGTGAGTTTACTGAATACATCTGGATATTTAGCTGCTGCTTCATGATCGGCAGATGCAATTTCGCCAGCAATCTTCACATAATGAAGTTGAAATCGCTTCTTAAATCTATCAAACCATCCTCTGCTGGCTTGAAAAGTAAAGGCTCCTCATTCTTCACCACTTTCTTGCGATTTTAAATGCTCAAATATACTAAGGACTTTATTTCTGATAATAGGCCCATCCAAAGGAGCACGTTTTTGCGCCTGATCTTCGATCCAAATGTTTAACATCTTTTCCATTTTCTCCATTAGTGCATCTCGTCTGCTAACATAGAAGGTACCAGCAGAAGCACCGGCACAAATACTAGAACGAATTTTTTCTTCTGTCTTCTTCATGGTTCTTATCGTAGATTCATTTACGTCGTATTGTCGGGATGCTGACCGTCCAGAATTCATCTCGTCAATACCTTAGTGATTCAGCCTTGGCAACCTCCGCAGTGAGTTTTGTGTGCATTTCATCTTCGGGGAGAAAAGATATTTCCAGCGAAAATATTCCTGGGGGGTAAGAGATCCATCGGCGTTACTTATGTGACTTCTTTTTAACGACGGTAGTTAAGTGCTAAGTCTCATGTGACATGAAAAACTGAAAAAAGGAACCTCATCTCCAGGTTGGAGTTGAAGATAAAAAAGCAGTTAAAAACGCCGAATGATTTTTTATTGGGTGCCGACAGACTTAACAAAACACTATAATCGTAGTAGGATTTTTTCTTACTAATGATCTTTTCAGAGCAAACCTTTTATTGAAAATGGTCATTCAAGGAAATCGCGTAAAAGTGAATCACTTCCCGCGGTCGGAGAAGCTCATCGTGCATTTGCGTACCGCGTAAATTTGAATCTGCATTGCGGGAAGCCGCGTTCGGCAAAGTTTTACTGTATTTAGTACTGGACGGTAAAATTGAACACTTTCATCATTTCTGAAATCCATAAAATAACACTAAAAAGCTATAATCCATTCCTTTCATGCTAGCTCTCTCTTGATAAACCTCTGCTCCACGAACTTTCCCCATAAGTGGGCCCACTCCTTCCCCCTCCTTACCATAAACTGATCCTAGGCTTCTTCCATGGACCCTTTTCCCTCTTTTCAGTAGCAACCAGGTGTTCCCTCCCACTTAGCAGATTGGGACAACCTTCATTCAATGAAGCTTTTAGCATACATGTGCCAAAAGTGTAGGAGAAAGAGATTTCCCCTATATAATGAAAATCTTTTGCTTTATATTACATTTTTATTGTTTATCATTATTTATCCATTTTAATTTCTCAATACAATTTTGTAATTTTTCTTCCTTTAGAATGGCTTTGCAAGGATCAAGCAACCCTGATGAAGTGAAAGATTACATGGAAATGTTCTACGAAAAGAAAGAGGAAGTAGGAGGCATCGAAGAAGATGAAGAAGAGGATTTCAAGGAGTATAGTGAACATAACTCAGATACTGAGTAAGAGATTAGTTCGAATGATGAGGGTGTAGAAGAGGAAACATCAGAAAATGGATATTTTATAAGTAGAGACAAGATGATGAAATGGAGAAAGACCATTCCGCAGAAAATTGTGAAAACAAGAAGGCGCAATATAATTACTCAACATCCAGGTGCTACAAATCTTTCAAGAAGTGCCATAACTCCTCTTGAAGTTTTTTCTTTATTTTTGATGATCATATTTTTGGGATTCTTGTCAAAAATATGAATATTTATATTGAAAAAGTGTAGCAAAAGAGATCGAGATGCAAAAGATGAGTCAAAAGAAGAAATATGTGCTTTTCTGGGGCTATTACTTATGTCAGGTGTGTTGAAGTCTGCTCATTTCAACTTGAATGATTTGTGGGCGAATGATGGCACAGGAATCGAAATGTTTCCTTTGACTATGATGTCAAAAAGATTTCTTTTCTTGATGAGACAACGTTACAACCCGAGAAGTGCATAAAGTAACTGATAAGCTTTCTTCAATAAGGGACCTTATTCAAATATAGTCATAAAACTTTCAAAAGGCAGACATCCCAACAAAATTTGTAACGATTGGATGAGCAACTGATTCTTTTCAAAGGTCGGTGCTGTTTTTTCCAGTATGTTCCGAAAAAACCGAAAAGGCACAGAATAAAGTTTTTTGCATTAGTGGATGTGAAAACATTTTATTTACAGAAATTTGAAATATATGCGTGTGTTCAACCAGAAGGACCATACACAACCAGTAATAAACCTGATCAGGTTGTGAAATGTTTAGTTATGTCAATAAAAGGAATGAATAGAAACGTTACTACTTATAATTGGTACACAAGTGTCCCTTTAGGTAAGTCACTTCTGTCGGAGTTCAAGTTAACGTTTGTTGGCACTCTGCATAAAAATAAAAAAGAAATCCCACCTGAGTTTCTTCCGAAAAGAGACAGGAGTGATAGAATCTGCATTTTTGGTTTCACTGAAGATATCACAATAGTCTCCTATGTTCCAGTGAAAAACAGATCCATGATACTTATATCAACCATGCATCACAATGATAAAATTGGCGACAGCACCCAAGATCTCCAAAAACCCAAAATAATAACAATGTACAATGCAACAAAAGGAGGAGCCGATACATGCGACCAGCTTTGTTCCACTTATAACGCTGGCAGAAAAACGAAATGGTGGTCATTGGCTGTTTTTTTTTCATTTTTTGAACGTTGCCACCATCAATGCTTTCATAAGTTTTTACCAAGAGATCTCCGAAAGGATATTCACTCTCAACGGGAAGGAATTGCGTAGCAGGACCTTCAAGAGGAAGATGCAAATTTTGTCCTTGAACTAAGGACAATAAAGTGCCATTTAGATGTGTCAATTGTGGGGCTTTTATTTGCAAAGAGCATATGTCAATGAAACGCTATGATTGTGGGGACAGGGGAAGTGATTAAAAAAGAAAATTTTTCTAGTTATGAATGTAATTTTAATCAATATTTCATGAAAAATTATTAATAAATAACTGGATTATAGTCTAAAAGTGATTTTATTTCCAGTATGATAAAGAAAAAACAATATTTTCTTCCTAAAATTTGCAAATCACTTGGGGGTCATATTGACACTCCACGCGACTAATTACAGAACTTTTTTTCACGCGACTGAGATAATTTATATTTTTATGAATCTTCCACACAAGATAATTCCAAGTAATAGGAGTAGCACTTAAAGAACTGTATATTCATCAATGATGTAGAGACAGATAATAAAACTTTTAGAAAATAAGCTCAACAGTATAACTTAATTACAATTTTTCCTAAGGGAGATTACCAAATCTTAAAAATTCAATCTATAATGCTTCAAATCATTGAATTTATTATTAACAAAATTTTAAAAAATATACGTTAAAAATTGATCAATTTCAACCTTTATCTGAATAAATGTTATGCCTGCAGCTTTAAGGCTAATGGGAATAATACTTACGAACCAAATGTTGCCTAAAATTAATCGATTAGTCAGTTAATTGATTTTTAAGTGCATTGGCTGTCATGGTCATTTTGCACTGTCATCAAATGGACACAGAGAAGGGAGGAGGGAAACCCGGTGCTGGCATTAGCCTACTCTTTACGAAAAGCACCAAGGGGGCCAACGACTAAACTTCCCTTCCGAAGGACGGGGTGTTGATTTTTTGCAGACTCCTCAACCCACACAAACAGAGGGTTGGACAACCTTGGAAAAAATTATACTTTTGCAGGATTTGTGCCCCCTGCCCCTTCAAGCAGCAGGTGAGTAGCAGCCAACATCCTAACCACTACACCATTGGCACCCCCGATTACTCAATAATAATATATTCTATACAGAAGTAAAAAGATTAACTATTGTGGGAATTCTAGAATTTAAGGAAACCAAATTAATACCTTTGACATGCATTGAAGTACTGAACAGCAGAGATGATAGTAATAGTAACAGCAACAACGATGCGAGCATCAACTTTTGGTGTTACATGTCGACGATAATATCTATAGTAATGACTATAGATTTTATCTGGATTATCCAACATGTAGTCATAATCTGTCCGTGACTCCTCATCCTTCAAGATCTCATAACTGCAGAATAAAGGATTTGCAAACTTTATCAGACAAATTATGATGAAATAGAGTTGGAAAAATTAATAATTAGGAATCAATATTATAGACAAGGTGCATGCTACATATTTTCATTTTTAGTTGATAAGGAGAGAAAACAAATAAAACAAGCCTTAAGAAAATCAAAGCTTGGAAAATTAGGAAAAGTGATAAAAAATGTGACTCAAGAAAAAAAATGTTACTTATGATCAACTGAGACAACATGTGAAACTCAAAGTAGCCAGAATAATGCTCAACAAAAGTACAGTAAAACCTCAACAGTGCCATCGAGGGCTTTTGTCAGATGTGTATACTTCAGGCTTACAGGGTATCCTCCTCCTATAGTTTTTGAAATGTTGGATGTGTTTGAGTTTTGCATTGCAAGAATCAGTCATAACTCACCAAATTAGGAGGGAGGGAACCTAGTGGATCAATATAGTTTCTCTATTCTTATTATCATTCCTTATAATAATCTTACTTTCATAACCAATACATAAATTGCACATTTTATATATTTGTTCTAATAATCCATGAACCTTTCACCTGGTTCTCCATAGTAACAGTCCATATAACCCCCTTTTTTCAAAAGATTTTGGTTTTAACATGTAGTTCATTCCCAATGAATATTGAGGAACTGGATACAATAATAATTAAATATGTCATACTCAAGCAAAACTCTTTACTGTGAGATTGTTGAGTTTGATACTTCCAGTTTATTCCTTATCAGTGAAAGCGATTATTTTTTCTTTTTTTGGCTACCCTTGCCATGTAAGACATACTTTTACATCATTCATTTACAAATGAAGTGATAAGTGTTAAATGCTAGCACTTGAATTTTTTTCAGCCATATGACAAATTTGATTATTCTCTGTTGAATATGTAAGAAGTATTTAGACAGAGCATGTAAATTTTGGAGTTTGTGTAATTTATATTTTATTATTCCCATTCTGAATACTGAAGCAATACATCACAATTATATGCCTCCATAGCAGTGGTCTTCCTAACATCCCTTTTTGCCATAAGCTTTTGGTTTTAACTTTTGTGGATTTGACATATGTAGTGATTTCCAGGAACGTAACTCCTGGGAATGTTGAGGGCCTACTGTACTTCACCATACTCAAGGTAAAATTTATTTTTCAAGATACTGCACATAGGTCATAATATTTTAGAAATTAAGTCACCAATGCTGCAATAATTGATTGTTATCATAATAACCAATGTTTACAATTTTATAAAAAATTCCCAAAAATGAATGTTTAATTTTATATAACTCTTACCTAGTAATGTGGGAGGGGAAGAGTTGGCAGTACAGTTAATGAAAGGAGGGGATGGAGTGGTGAGGATTGTTCATGCAACCTGTTTGGAAGAGAGATGAGGGAGTGGCAGGTAATGTGGGTGGGTAGGAGGAGGAGGGATAAGACACATTCAGGTATGTACAGTAAACACATTACCGATATAAAAAGGAGATAAAAATTTGGACAGAAAAGAAACAAACCGAATATATTGTCTTTTAAAAGACGAAAGAAAGCAGTCAGTCATGAAAATCTGAAAAGGCAAGGGCAACAAATAACTAACAAAAGTAAAAGAGAGCGAGCGAGTGATGATCGAGATGCTAAGAACCCGAGGCCTCAGAGTGAATAATTAATAAAAAATATACATGCTGAAATTAAGATAGGTTCTTCAATAAACATATTTCAATTATTTTTGTGCTATGATATATTTTAGCAGTAACACGTGCCATGAATCAAATCATTACACAGAAGAATCTATCTAAAGACTAATCAGCACGGCCTGTAAAATATGGAAGCCAGTCCTCCCTCAGGAACAACAAATACTGTCCATTCATGCCCAATGTCTTCTTTCCTCATTCATCTATTGAAAAATTCAGTTGCAACCAACTGTTTGGGAATGTTTTCATTAGCATATTTCATAATAATGCTCCCAGGAGCAAACCTTTAATTGGCAGAGAAATGAATGTGAAACATGAAATGTATTGCCTACTAAGGAAAAGCTTGATATAATTTTCTACTTTAAATATATGCTGAAAGGAAAGGGTTCAGGGGGTTAACATGGGTGGTGGGCGAATTCGTCTTGTAAAGCAGGGCACAGGGTTGACATGGATAGCATGCAGGGTTGGAGCCGCTAATAATAAATTATAAAAAGTATTCTATTTAAAAAACTAATTATGCAATAATATATAATCCTTCTATCAAAACAAAAATTTTACACAATAGCTTATTTCGACAAGGATATGCCCTTAAGTCCGACTATTCATGTTTGCAAAACCAACTATAAATGGTTTCCATGGTAAGGTTTTGAAAATACTAAAAATCAAGCCATTGGTACAATCTTCAATGATGAATAATGTCTATGAAAAACTTGAACAAGATATTACACTCAAAAACAAATTTAATAAAAATGCTTTCTTCAGGCTAGAAAGAATGTGAACAATGAGCTTCTCTAAGAACAGTTCAAGGAAAGAACTTTAATTCCAGGAATTTCAGGATTACCACATAGAAATAATGATTATTGCTAGTACTACAGTCTCAATGGCAAAAGATGTTGGAAAGTATCCTTATGATGGCAGCACAAAATAAAGTTCTTCATTCTGATTCCTGCACCTTATATCTCAATCAAAAACTACTCAATTCTTCAACATTGCTTGAAAGATATAACATAAATTACATAAAATTACATAAAAGTTCATGTAAGATAACTTTTAATATCAAAATGCAGTGATTGGCCCATTACCTGACCTCTTAATATGAGGGACAGCTGAAAAGTTCTTGGCCTAAGTAGGAAGAACATACTGGAGGGAAGTGTTGTTTATACAAATTGTGGCTTGACATCTTGTGGCAGTTTAATGATAATACTGTCTGTGGTTCGTTTTCCGCTAAACCTTTAGTGTAGTTGTACAAACCTCCATTTGATATGATGAAATTTGAACACTGAGATGTGATTCGTTACTGTCTCTGAAAGGTTTAGTGCTTAGTTGCTAAAGACATCCATTCAGACATGCAGCAAGTGTAGTATCCAGTTATTAAACTGTGAAAGAAGTGAGTAAGAAATTTCAAAAGCAGAACAGAGGAAGGAATCCCACAGTGGAAATCCTGCTTCAGCCACATCATGGGAAAATATTAAAATGTACTAGCATTGGAGTAGACTATGCGGAAAAAGCCAAAAAAACCTTTGAGTTGTATCATGAAACTGTGAGCTGCAATGTACATAAGACATACTTCCCTAACGTATTCCCTTCCTACTTAGGCCAAGAATTTTTCAGCCACCCCTTGTACAAGAATAGTCTAAATAACTATTTATAGCAAGAAGGTCCTGAGGTCACACAGCAATCTAATATCTGACTAGACAGTCTGACGTGGTATGGGTGTTGGAAGATTTTATCCATTTTTTTACTTTCAATCTTCTTTAACAGCAATTATCTCTATAATAATATACAAGTGTTGGTTGGTTGGTTGAAACGTTGTCGACTATGAGTTCAATGTACTGCTGTAAGATGGCAGATAAATTGAGTGTGAGAAAAAGACAACGCATTGAGTTCAATGCCATGCTGTAAGATGGCAAGTTGATCAACCATGAGAAAAAAACAGAATAGAATAGATGGAGACAAAGAAAACCATATGAGAAAAATTAAAACTGAAGTTGAAATTTGAAATAATATCTAAAAATTTATCTATTCTATAATGATTTTAAATATGATATTTCAATTGATCACGGAAACAATCTTCCTAGTGACCAATATAATAAACAACAGACTTTCAATGAGGTTGAATTATTTTTGCCAGAACCCGTGTTTAGCTACGGACAACTTTATGTTATCTCATGATCTACATAGATGGAAAAATTTTAAATAAAAGTTCTTAAAACAGATGTTAAAGAGAATATAAATAATAATAATGATGTTTTCATGCAAAACATAGTATATAAGGAAAATTTATAGTTATAAGTTAAATGAATAAATTAAATTTCATTTGTTTGGGGAATCCGTCATTGTTGACAGGCTATATGCTAGTTAACTAGAAAAGACTGGGATGATTTTTTTATTTTAAATATCATGCTACAGCCTCACAAGGATATTTTAAACTTTTGTTATCATTTTCATAAAGGAGGAAAAGAAGAGAAATGCCATCACTCCAAACTTATATTATTTGCAAACACACATATTTCTTTTTCTAAAAAATTCTTCACATACAGCAGGATCGAATACTTAAGGATAAGGAATATATGTGGCAGAAAGAGGAACATATTCAATTACATTGGGAAAACTACACTACCTACTTAATGATAGAGAAAGCCATTTGATTGGGCCTCTTTTGGATTTAAGTACTACATTTAGAGGACCTTCTTTCAAATCTAAGACATTGCTGGGAGAATATTTTTCAGCAATGGTTGATGGAAAAGAAAAATTGATTACACAACAAAGTAGAGAGAGACATTTATATAACTGTTTTTAATTGGTAGGAGAGTAGGAAAAATGGAGCTAAAACCTCACACAAAATAACTTCAGGAATGTTCCCTAACTCACATGATTCTGATTTGTTTTCTCTCAATAGCAACATCACATTAAATACTTTCAAATAATTTTTTTTGATTTGATCACATAGCACAAAGGGAAATGATTCCACTTTTATCACACAATGTAGAAATACTAGCAAGTTTGATTCATCAAAATTCCATTTTAAAAATACTGACTAATAAAAAAGAAAAGAAATGCTTTCCTGTAGGAATGCTGTTTAAAATGTGCTGTTCCAAGTGTTTATTAAATAATAAAAGTAAAAATTATTGGTCTGCCTTAAGTTAACCTATTATCTAAATTTTTAGCTACCCCAAAAGGGGCCAGATAAAAGTTTATATCGCTGTACTTATAAAACTAAAGCCACTTCAGGAAACTTAGTTATTTCATAATCATAATGTCAAATGTTAGGGTGGGAATAAATGAAACAAAAAACATTGATAGTTAAATGCTCAACTTACTCCTGCCTCATACATCTCCTTGTCCAACAAAAACCCCTCACTCATCTTTTCAAAAACCTCCCCTTTTAATTCCTAGTGTGACCCTAACCTCCTCACTGCATTTCCCACCCTGTCACATTTAGATCTCATCACCATCAATTTTCATTAACCATTAATATTAATTACTTATAGTTTATGTTATTTTCTAACATTTTACATTACATTTACATATATAAAATTATCAACAAATGCCCCTATTCTTCACTGACTAATTGCATCTAATGAAATTTGTATTAAAAGCAAGCAGCACTATTGGGTTATTTAATTTCATGCTAAGAATTATTAAATTACAACCAAATAAAGCGATTTTATAGCACCAAAGATGCTAGTACAATACACGCTCAAAAAATATGGAGATGTAATCTCATTAAAAGAGCTAATTGCGAGTAAATGGGGGATACATAATTTTAAATACAGTAAAGTAAATTATCCTAATTATCTTCTCTAAGATGACCACCCTCTGACCCAATCACCTCCAGAGACAATTACAATTTTGTGGAATGATTTCAAAAGATATGTATCTTTTGTACGTAAATTATCTTCTGTAAGATGACCATTCTCTGACCCGACCACCTCATGAGGTGACCAAAAGTACATAGAACAATTTGAAAAAATATGTATCTTTTCTAGTAAAATTATCTTCTTTGAGACAACCATTCTCTGACCAGACCGGGACCATTAATGCATTAATTTGCAAGTTTTCCAAGTTTTTCACATTATTTTTTAGTTTATACTAGTCCTTTGAAGTGTACAGGCAAAATGGCAGAAAATAGCAGCAAAATTTCGAATTCAGCAGTGCGAATGACAGTTATAAAAGATTCTGAGAAAGTTTTGACCCAGAGAAGGCTAGCGGAAAAATACAACTGTTGAAAAACACAAATTCAAAAGAAATCAAAAGACAAACATTATAAAAAAGTGGTTCAGTAACGCAAAGGTTCAAGGTGAATCTCATCAACCTTATAAGGAAATCAATGATTAAACCCATTCTTGGTTCAATGGTGCTTGTGCAAGGGATTACTTATTATTGGTCATATATTACAAGAAAAGGCACAGTGCTTCGCAAAAACGTTAAATATTGAAAATGTTATTGCCAGAAATGGGTGACTTCAAAAATTTTGCAGTCACATCATCATTTTGCAATCTATATGTGAGGCAAGTACAACAGTGGATGATACTGATGTGGTGGAGTGGATTTCACATGCCTGCCAACTCATCCAGTGTATTCCAGTCATTAGGACGGAGGATTATTCAAAATTCAAATTATGTATTGCAGGGCTCGACAAATGTTCTAAAAATTTAGGTGCCAGCTCCAAAATATAGGAACCAGCGCAGAGATTACATAATTTTGGCAGATTTTTTATCATCGTTAGAAAAATATAAATGTATAATAATTTAGACATGAATTTGCAACGATAATTAAGCCATGCACATTTATTTGTGTCGCATCATGTAGCTAAGCATTAGTGCTAGCAAATTGAAATGCATAGCAGTTAAGGCACATGAACCACTTTACAAAGGAGGAAAAAATTTTAACTATGTTAGTAGCAAACATGGATAAACCCAAAATGTTGAAGAACGAGTGAAAAAATGGAACTTTCAGATGTTGGAGTATCATAACCAATGCGTGGAATACAGTTTCAGAAAAAACTATTATTAAAAATGTTTTGAGAAATATGGAACTGTATGTAATAGATCAGAAGTAAATACTAATGATATTTTATTGGTGAAGAACGAAAATTTGCATCTTGAACAACAGAACTTAAAAATTGATATAAATTTCGGCGAAAACATAAGAGACATGTGGCGGTTATTGTGAAAACTGGAAAAGGGAACTCCACGAACATTAATTAATTTGAAAAATGAAGATTTTAACGTTAATTGATGAAATATACAAAACAAAGTTTGTATTCATACCAGGTTTGTTTTCATTTGTAACTACCTTTAAAGAAATATTTCCCGCTTTCACCTAATTTTAATTCTCTAAAGTGTCCAACTCTCAAGGCGACCAAAGTCACAGGGAACTATAGGTGGTCATCTTAGGGAGGTTTTATTGTAAACACACTTTTCTCCTATCATTTACCGAATTCGCTTCTTTTTCAAGTCAAAGATTATAAAAACACAAAAGCGCTCTTTTGCCAAATACATCAATACGTACGCAGTTGCTATAAGCTTAAATTTTTCTTCCGCTTCTTTTTTGGCTTCAATTCCTCGATGCATATCAGGGTGAAATTTTCTGGCCAACCGCCGATAATTCTTTGAAATTTGGCTCTTAGGTGCATCTCGTTCAACTTCCAAAACTGAAATTAAATTTCTCATGAAAATTTAAACTATAATGACTTCTTTAAACAGCATACCAGTCTATTTCAATGCTTAAAGCCTACAGATAACCGAAATCGAAAGATTTAACTTTTAGGTCAATCAATATTTAACTACGTAAACCTTCAAGAACAAACACTTAAAGATCAAATTATTTAAAAAAAATACTCATCTCAGGCATCTTCAATAGCCACACCAATATTGTGGGAGATACCTGATACCTTTTTTAATCTTTAGATTTTTAGTGCTTGTTCTTGAATCTTTTCAGCCATAAGGCAAACTCGATAATTCTGTTGAATTAAGTAAATCTTGTATCGGTCTAAGCAAACGGAGAACATAATGATGTGATTAGTTTCGTAAATTAACGCCCAAGTATAATTGTTCAAACAAAATTGCCGAAGCAAAAATAAGAGTTACCAAGAGTTATTTTTCTGGGAAAAATCGAAGAAATTCGCATCTTATGAGAGAAAATACAATCAAAATGAGAAGCTATTAAGACGCATAAAAATTTCATGCTATATAAGTCATGATACACATAAAAGACTACGATAATTCATTACTGTTTACCTGAATAGCAACTTAATTTCCCACAATAAAGTCCTTCGAGGAAAGAATCCACGCCCATGACATTTTCAGTCAATAGTATAAAAATAAAGCAAACAAAACTGAACGAAGCCATCTTAAAGGTATAATTCTAACTAAAATATTTTCACGAAAGCCTAACCATCACTATATAATTTAAAGCAAACGTGAGAATGACACCTTCAACAAAAACGACGTGGCAACATTGGCTCAGAGTCGTCTTAACAGATGTTTACCGTATAGATTAGCAACTCGAACTTCAATTCATTGTTTTAAAACTTCGCCATATTAACGCTAGTATATTTATGGCCTTCTACTGCTTATTCGACATCATATTTTCAAACTATTAGCTTTTCATAAAATTCCGTACCACTCTTCCAATATGCGTAGAAATGATGAAAATCAATACCTGTAGGTGGAAAAAAGAGAATGAGAAACATTTTATTAATATTTGTGATTAAAGATACCTTTGGTATGCGCAAACATTGGTCTTATCATGGTTTTCTTGCATACCCCACTAAAGGCGTTAGTAGTCAGTAGGCGAGTAGTTACCTTTGCATAGCGGGAATTTGAATGATTATGTTGGTTTGATTGGGTTGGGTTGATTGTGTTTGGGTGGGTTGAGTTTAGTTAGGGAGGTTTGGGAGTTCAAAATGATTAAAAAATTTGAAATGATTTTATAAATAATGAATTTAACCCTCAAGCGGCAGCACCGAATATTCTAACACAAGCGGCAGCACAGAGAAAAACTGCTACCAAGCAAATTTAATGTGAATATGTTGATGTATAAAAACAGACCAGCCATATTAAGTCACAAACAAATTTTCCTTCCTTTAAGTCACTATTGGAATCTCATTATAGCTATAGCTCACAAAATCCCTAAATATATTTTTAGAAGTTAAAAAAAACTTTTCCACCAAAATAACTAATTCTGTAAAACGATTTTATTTATATTGTACAATAAAATGTAAACATGTAAAAGTGTACTACATACAATATAACACAAGCAAAAACTTTTTTATGCACAAATAGTCACAAGCGTAATAAAACATTGCAAGTAAAATTTACTTACGATTGTTGCCGGAGCAATTTTGAACCAAATATGACTAATGTCACTCGAAATGAACATAGAGCTTGCAATGATATCAGAATGACTAGCCACTAGCCAAAATAATACTGAAATGTTTTAAATAAAATTTACCTACATCACTGGTAGGGCCAGAGAAGTTTTGAAACTATTTCATGGCCTTCCGATTTTATAATTACTCTATTCCTCCCAGATCTACAAATGGATTTCAAATAATTTAAAAGTATACTACATGCAATGTAACCAATGTAAAAACTTTTTGTGAGCACAAATAGCCACAAATGTAATAAATCATTGTTAGTAAAATTTTATTACTTGAGTGGTAGTGCCGGAGCAATTTTGAACCAAATATGACTTCTTACACTGACACTGAAAACAGAGATCTACTACTCGTAATGTCAGACAGACTACTAACTTGTTTACTAAGGCCTGTTCAAAGAATATCTAGTAGGATTTCTCACAGAACCTCTTCTTGTATTAGCTGAGAGAAAATATGATTCGTGGTAGCATAAATGCACCAGCACTGCCACTCGAGGGTAAAGTATTTCAGTACTTGTAAGAATACAATTTTTACTACAATAATTTCCAAAGAACTCTTATTACAACTCAATATCCCAAATCTTACTATCCCCAGGATGTATTGTCTTCCAAAAGTTCACAAAAAAAACATTCTCTTCAGACCCATTGTTTCTGCAATCAATAAACATAAAATATCCAGCTGGCTAAATGAACAGTTTAAACAATGTCAACTCACCCAAGACCCATGCATTAAAAACAACATACATTTCATTGATAAAATAAAAAATTCAAGTCTTACAGCTACTGAAACACAGTCATCCCCCGAAGTTACATCGTAATGGGTTCCGAGACCGGTGACGTTAGTCGAGACAATGTAAGTCGAGACCGATTTTCCCAAAAACACCATGTTAAATGGGGAGAGTGGTTCCAGACAATCAATTTTGACCAGGAAAAAAGATATATTTATATGTACTTAAGAGAAATGTATAAAAAATATGAAATCTGACAAACAAATATTAATTTAAGGAGGAGGAGGCACTTCCTCTTGAACTGTAGGTAGTTCATCATCTCCAATGTCCAACAATACAGGCAGGCCTGACAGGAGTGGGGGTAGAGGGGGTCTACAGTACCCAGGCCTACAATTCTTCAAGGGACCCAACCGAGTATATCGGTATGTTGTATACGTACTTGTATTGACAAAGTGGATCTCAGTGGTTTCCTAGTATTCCTTGAGTTAATATCCATTTATCACGGTCATTTATGTGGTATAAATATGTACAATGTATGTATTAAATATTTTAGTGCAACCAACATAAATTGTATGGACTTATATTTTCAAGAGTAGATCTCAGTGGTTTCCTCGTATTTCTCGAGTTAATATCCATTTATCACAGTCATTTATGTGGTATAAATATGTACTATGCATGTATTCAATATTTTAGTGCAACCAACATAAATTGTATGGACTTATATTTTCAAGAGGTTTAATTTGGATTAACAATAAAGGTAAGTAATTGCTAACTATTTATTTATATAGTTTTATATTTACTTAAGCAATAATATTTTAATTGACAATTACTCATAAGTTAAATACTTTATTTACTCGTGTACTCGTTATTTTTATGTTTTATTTTGTTTATATTCATTTAATTGCTTTGGCTATTTAAGAATAACACGTTATTTTTGAAATAAATATAGTAATTTTTTTTAGAAATGACTTGTTGCTTTTTAACCCTCATATCTACATGCGGACACACACACGCACACACAAAAACGTATACACACACAAGGGGACCCATCATACACTTTGCACCGGGGCCTGCGTTAGTTCTCGATGCCCCTAAATAAAGGTGGTGATGCACTAGTCTTTGAAGATGACTTCAAGAAATCAAGCATTGAAGTCTGGCGTGACAAAGACCTCTTCTTCTCCCTCAGAATTTCCTCGTAGCAAGCAAGCAGCCTCTTTATTCCTTTTCTAGTTATTGCTGCTTGCTGCTCATTCAAATCAAATGTCCTCAAGAACCTTGATGCCAGCTTCAATGAGTCCAAGCCCCTCAGTCAACTTTGAAACCATCATGGTCCTGTCTTTAGGCTCAGGCTCAAGTTCCTCAGCTTCCTCAAGGGTGCTTTGCTTCCAAATTTCAACAAGATCATCGAGCATGAGCTCATGAACATTGAGACGAAACTGTCTCATTTTACATTAATCTCTCGTAATACTATAAGTATTATAAAATAGTTATACGATACGTTACATTCGGAGACACTGCTGCTGCCGACCAATTAACAAAAGCATACACTGGAAAAATGTCACGAAACGTACTAACAATTATATTGCAGTGACGTTATACAAAACACAAATATATTACAATACTTATTAGAAATGTCCACTTGAATCAGAAATGATATGCCAAAGAGTTCGACGCGCCGATCACCTTTCCCACAGCTCCGTTCGCTCCGCTGTCTTCGCTCTCTCTTCCCACGTCTTATCTCGCTCTTACCCTTTCCTTCACTGCTCCCCTCACTTTCGACGTTGTCGGCTCGCAACTAACGCCGTTTACAGTCAGGTGCCGGTAGATTGCGTTCCACTCGCGAACGCTAATTGGTTCTACCCGCGTTCTACTAGTGCCCTCTTCCGGGCTAATGTCCGCTGCTATAAAAGCAGGATTCCCGCGAAAAAGGGTGCGTCGCACGCAGGGTGCGTCGCAGGCAGGGGTCGTCATTTGCTGTTACAAAATTAATGAGAAAATATTATTTCCCAACAGGGCGAAATTGAAAATTAATAGCAACTATTAGATGAGAACGAGGAAAAGGAATGTCAAACCTGGCATTGTCCAACCGTTATCAAAATGCAAGAGAGAGTTAATAATTGGAGGGCTAAATAGATTAGACTTGCCTCACATTGTTTAAGCAGAGTGCTAAGAAATTCACAGTATATAAAAAAAAATATAAAAAATCACTGTGAAAGGTAGTACATAGATACATATTACATAGATAAACATTTTAAAGTATCCTAGCTCAATTGGGGCTGGAGTACACTAACCGTGGTAAATAGTACCAACGGATATAACATGGCAAGGTTATTAAAATAATTTTGTGCCATGGATGTCAGGATCCATCTATGATGTCTGAAAATTGCCTGCACCGAGCAGTATTGTGGCAATTGGCCAAGTAAATAACAATTTATTTTACCAGATTTGCACCTGGGGGCTGATTGCGATGATTATAAATCACCGGGCGATGAGGTCGCTAATTCTCTACGCCGGACATTAACCAAGAACAATAATGATTCATAGGAATGGTGACGCAATAAGTCGCCTTGCAAAGAATAATTTGGAATGGTTTTCCCTGATCTGATTTGCTCTATTATTTTGCACAAGTCTCTGTCCGAAGCCTGATGATGGCGAATATTAGTGAAGGACAATGGAACATGTTGCAATAGACAGGAAATTTCAATGGGGGTTGGATCAGAATGATGATCCAAGATTGTAACCCGTGACAAGCAATCAGCAGCCCTATTTTTAGAAGCAGAAACATGGTGAATGGTGAAACAAAAGCAAGACAGTTTTAGAACCATGCGACCAATTTTTCCTAATTGTTTAGGGTGATTAAACAGCCAGGTGAGAGCAGCATTATCAGTATACAAATGAAATGGTCTTGCCTGCAGGTATGGCTTAAATTTTTGAGTTGCAAAGCAACAGGCCATACATTCCAATTCATAGGTGGACAAATGAGACTCTTGTGTATTGAGTGTTTTGCTAGCATAAGCCACCGGTTTAAAATTACCATCAATCAGCTGATTGAGAGTGGCTCCCAAAGCAATATTGCTAGCATCCACAAAGAGATGGAAATCTGAATTAAAATCAGGCAAGTGAAGAACTGGAGGAGAGGACAAGACATTTTTAAGTTTCATAAAGGAATCAGAATGGGAATCAGTCCATTGAAAGGTGGCATTCTTTCTCCTCAAGGCATTCAGAGGAGCGGCCAATTTAGCAAAATTAGGAATAAATTTGGAATAAAAACCTGACATCCCAAGGAAGGAGACAACCTGTTTCAGTGAAGTAGGCACCGGAAAATTCTTTATGGGCTTCACCCTCTCAGGATCTATCTGCAGGGAACCACATGTTATCTGATGTCCCAAGAAGTGAACAGCTGATTGCGCAACTTTCATTTTATCTGGTTGGACAGTGAGACCTGCATGGCGGAGTCTCTGTAGTACCTTGCCGATGTGGTCCAGGTGTTCCTCATAAGATTTAGAATAAATACATAAGTCATCGATATAAGGAAATACACAATTATATTTCAAGTCCCCTAAAACCTTATCGAACAACCTTGAAAATATCTGTGGGCTTGTACAAAGTCCAAATGGTAACCTACTATACTGATAAAGACCAAAGGGGGTAATAAATGCAGTTACAGGTTTACTCTGAGGTGACAAGGGAATCTGATGGAAAGCAGAATTGAGATTGAAAATCGAAAAGAACCTGGCAGAGCCAAGGTACGCGGAGGCCAGCTCAATCGAAGGTACCGGATAATTATCATATTTAACCCTTTTATTAATTTTGCGGTAATCGATTACAAGACGATCTGAGCCATTTCTCTTAGGGATGAGAAATGCTGGGCTAGCAAATGGGGAATTCGATTCTTCGATCACTCCTTTCTCTAGCAGTGAAGTCACCTGATTTTTCATAGAGGCCAATTTGGGCGGAGACAATTGATATGGATGAGAACGAATTGGGGTAGAATCAGACAATTCGATTTCGTATTCAACTAAAGTAGTGAGGCCAAGGTTTGGGGTGATGACGTCTGGATATCGCGTGAACTGGGAAGCGATTTCGCAACGGTCGTCCTTAGAAAGGGGAAGGGGTACACCTAGACTGCCGTTACATGAGTCATCCTTAGCCTTGTCGAAAAAATGCACGTTGGACGAGGAGCTTTCTCCAACGGCATACGAGTGGGGGGGGAGGTTACAAAGGGCATAGAAAATCGAGAATTGAAGGAAAAAAATGCCTTAGGGGCCCGGCTATCAATTATGATAGAGGATTTCAGTATAAAATCATGGTCCAAAATGTACCGAAAGGGCAAGTCGGCCAAATAAAACCACTGCTTCCACGAAAAGTTGTGGATTTGAACTTTTAAATGAACCCTAGATCGAAACAGGAAAGGGTTAGCCGAAAGACCATTGCATTTAACGAAGCAGGTTTGAAGCGCTCGCTTTTTGCTACGAGTTTTTAAGGCGGCCCACTCCTTGCGATCTATTAGGGAAATTGACGAACCAGTATCGAGTAGAGCATGGCGTGGTTGCGAATTAATTGACACATCAATTAGTGGCCTGTCGGAAGGATCCGACCAACACAAATATATTACAATACTTATTAGAAATGTCCACTTGAATCAGAAATGATATGCCAAAGAGTTCGACGCGCCGATCACCTTTCCCACAGCTCCGTTCGCTCCGCTGTCTTCGCTCTCTCTTCCCACGTCTTATCTCGCTCTTACCCTTTCCTTCACTGCTCCCCTCACTTTCGACGTTGTCGGCTCGCAACTAACGCCGTTTACAGTCAGGTGCCGGTAGATTGCGTTCCACTCGCGAACGCTAATTGGTTCTACCCGCGTTCTACTAGTGCCCTCTTCCGGGCTAATGTCCGTTGCTATAAAAGCAGGATTCCCGCGAAAAGGGTGCGTCGCACGCAGGGTGCGTCGCAGGCAGGGGTCGTCATTTGCTGAAAAACTTATGGGGAACTCGAAAAACCGTCAAAAATAGGAAAATGCTGCAACATGGGAGTTCAGCAACTCAAAGACATCTTCAGCATCAACTTCCAAATCAAGTTCTGGTGCCATAGCGATTACTTCCTCTGTTGCCTGGGCAATGGGATTGACTTCTGGAGCAGCTTCTGAGTCCTGAACCTCCATGAAAAAGAAAGGGCAAAGTTTCTTCCAGATACCCTTCATTGTTTTCTCAGCAATTTCAGCCCATGAGTCCTCTATGATTCTCACTGCATCTAGGATATTGAAGGCCTTCCAAAAGTCCTTAACTGTCATATCATTGTCCTCCTTCACGGCTGTGTTCAAACTGGCAAAGGAACATCAGGTGTAATAGACCTTGAACATCTTGATCACTCCTTGATCCATGGGTTGAATTAGGCAGGTAGTGTTTGGAGGCAGGAACCTACACTCGTGCATCAAAGTCCAGGAGGGTTGCAAGAGGGTAGGCAGGAGAATTGTCGAGGATCAACATCACCTTAAATAGTAGGTTCTGGGAGCAGCAATAAAGTTTAACCTCAGGGATAAAATGGTGGCCGCACCAGTCCTCAAACACAGGAGCAGTAACCCAAGCCTTGGAATTTGACTTCCAAATCACTGGAAGGCCAGACTTGTTCCTGCTCTTAAGCATTAAAGTGAGCCAATCCTTTGCCACTTTAAATTCAGGAAATGTCTTCTCTTCACGTGTGATGAATGTTCCTCTGGGCATCTTCTTCCAGAAGAGTCCCATTTCATCAACATTGAAGATGGCCTCCCTCATATCCTTCAATCGATTGGGGAAAGAAAGAGCCACCTCCTTATTAAAACTCACAGCCTTGCCAGTGCCTGCAATGCTATGCCAGTCACAGTATTGTTTAAATCGATTAAACCAGCCATGGCCTGCGAGTAAAGTTTCATCCTCTGCTTCATCTCCAGCTTCCTCCTTCAATCTGTCAAAAATCATCTTGGCTTCATTGCAGACTGTATTCTGGTCAACAGGGTATTTCTTGATAATCACCTGGTCGTCACACCACATTTTCAGCAAGGATTCCATCTCAGTAACGAGGCCGTGATGCTTCCGAATGATCATGGAATTCATCGGGCGAGCACTCTTCACTTCAGAGAGGAGCCATTCTTTATCCTTAACAATAGTCCTCACAGACATCTGGGCAAGGTTCATCTTGGCAGCATTCTCACAGGCCTTCATTCCTCTATCAGAAAGCTTGACGATTTCATGTTTTGTCTCCAAAGTCAAAGTCTTTCTTTTCTTAGAGCCAGATGTTGAAGCAGAAGCCATCGTGAAAATTCAGAAATAAACAGTTAAATTAAAACAGTAAAAAACAAAGTTAAAGTATGTCGATCCAAGGACTAACTGCAGAATGAAGCTCTGGCCCCCTTGCATGTGCCTGCGACTTGGTGTGCTCAGTACAGTGTTGCTGACAAACTCATGGTCAGCGACACTTGGCGTGCTCAGTAAGGTGTTGCTGACTACTGACAGTTGAGATCCCAATTTATGGACAATGTAATGGCAATGTAATACAAAATAGGTATGAATTTGCATGCTTGGCTTAATATATTGAGCCTAGGGGCAATCGATGTAAGTGTGGAAAGACATAAGATGAGACAACGTAAGTCAGGAGGGATTACTGTACTTGTTTCTTTTGATATACTGTCTCACTTTCCATGCATGTCTCTAGAAGTTACCATGAATTTCCTTAAAAATTAGCTCAAACAATAAAACCATCCACAGAAAACAGTTGATGAATATGTCCTATTAACACGTCTTTGCATGCCACAAAACTTCTTTCAAATCTACCATAACATCTATCAAAAAAACCATGGCAAAACTATGGGAAACTCTCTTTCCCCCTTCTTAGCAGATCTTTTCATGTCTAACATTGAAAAATGTTGCAAGAACCATTTCAAGTACATATTTCTCCAGGATTTGGTTATGTTACGATGATGACATATTTGCTATTTTTGATGCTTCTAAATAATACTTTAAAGGTTTTTTTACAAGAACTAAACAATCAATATGACTCCATTAAATTTATATATGAAGAGGGGAAAACAACACACTTCCATTTTTAAATTTTCTCAGTTAAATAATAGACAATAAATTAAAATTCAATATATATTGCAAACCTACACATACAGATATATACAAACATTCCTTGAGATTCTAATCGTCACATCTCACATAAAATGGCCCCTTTCCACTCCATAAACCACAGACTTTTACATGTACCTCATTTCAAAAAAAGGCTTTCATAAAAAAGTAATGCACCTCAAAAACTATGCAAAACTCAATGGTTATAACACACAAACTATTGATAACATACTATGAAAACATAAGTAAAGGCTCAGCATTAATCCTCTGCAGTCCTATGTCAAACCTAGTCTGACATTAAGGAATGTGAGTTCTGGATCTTTGTCAGACTGAGTCCACCAAATCTTATAAAATGCTTTATGAGGTCCAAATGCTGGTCATAGTCCAACTTTTTAGTATAAACTCATTGTCTATGCCTTCTTCCATATAGTGCTCCCACCTCTATGATTTTATTTGGAACTTTTTGCAATTAATAAGTAATCTTAATGAGTTGAACATTGTGTTGGTGAAATGGCATCATCCAGTAGTCACAGCTTATGAGACCAGCAATTATTGGAAGAATTATATATGAGAGAAGAATTGACAGGAAATTTTGATTCCCTAAGCAAAACGAGTGATGAAAGTGATTTGACAATATGATTCTGAGAGTGATTTAGAGGAATGCATAACAGAATCTGATGATGATGAAGGATAAGAATGCAAAACTATTACTTCTAGTTTGGACTGGGCTCTTTGGAATGAACATGCTAGTGATTTCATGAGAATTACTTTTACCAATTCTAGAGGTTACAAACCACATCAGAGAATAAAGCCAGATTCACCATTAGACTTTTTCAATAATTTTTAGTGGGTCATTGTTTACAGAAATACCTGCTGAAACCAATAGATATGTAGATATGTCAGAGAGAAAATCAGTAGAAGTGTGCCTTTACAAAAACATTTGATTTGGTGGAGTTGGTTGGATGTTACAGTAAAAGAGATGATGGCATTTAACAGGAGATGGCACTCCATCTACAAAACGAGGATCATCTTAGGAGCCAAGGGGATGAGGCCTCCAAAACGTGCTGGAGGGGAAGTAGGGGAAATAGTTTGCATGTGCTTTTGCTCGGTTTGAATCACTGTCGGTTCCAACGACTGATTTGAGTCATTGTCTGTTTTACCAGTTTTAGGGAAAAGAAGGTTGCTCAAGTTAGGTAAGTATTTTGACATATAGTAGCTCATAAAGCATTCAATGGGTTGCCTTTAACCATCATAGTAAGAATATGATGTAACAACGATTCTCGTTGCGGCATCAAAATTGCATATACATGTAATTTTTTAATTTTAATTTTATGAAAATGGTTTATGGTGGTATGCTCTGCCAGGAGATGCCATCCCTACAATCTGGAACCAAGTAATTCTGCTTGCTTTTGTGGCTTCATTGCATCAGAAGGAATGAAATCTTGCCTCTTCATCATCTTGATCATATCCATTCCTGTGTATACTATGCCAACCTCGACTTGCCCTATATTTGTTGATAACAATAATTATTATTATATTTTGTAAATTTATTTGCCTTCATTTTTATCAATAAATATGTAAATGAATATCTGTTCTTTTCCTTCAGAAGTGTGTAGGTGTGTACCAATTCTACAACCTTATTAAGTACAGGAAATTTTCATATAACCCAAATGGGGGGGAGGAGAATGAGGGAGGGGTGGGAGGAGGAGGGAGAGGAGAAGTGAGTGCTGATCTACTCATTGCCTGGCAATCTTCAACCAATGGGAATGTACACCGAAATGAACTGAAGCGACGGAGGGGTTAGAGGGGTAATGTGACATCACGTTTAGATGGTTCTCATTCTCTAACATTGAGTGTTGCGACCCTGCCATTGTATATGTCAAGGAAAAGGCAGTCTATGATGAAAGACTTGTTTCTGTACAATGGATTGACTCCTCTAGATTTTGTAAGGGTATATTTTCCAGAAAGTGATTTATTAAGATATTTTGGAACTTACATGTCTCTCCTCCTCCATTACCTGACACTCAAGGCAGAAAAATGCACTCATGATCAAGCATAGTAAAAATATTCTAGATTATGTTGGCTCTAAATTTTTAGAATTTTACAGACCTAGCCAATTTATATCAGCTAATGTATTAAAAGTTAGTTTCAAGGGGAATGTCATTTTCAAGATGTATAATACTCAAAAGCCAACTGAATGAGGATTGCACTTTTATGTTATTGCTGATGTATTGAATGGGTATGTTTGCACATTTATTCCCTATTATACTTAAGTTAGAACAGACAGTTTGATGTGCCCTAAGCTTACTTTTGCTAGCAGAGTTATTTTGTAGTTCATAACCAAGATAATAAATGTGAATCAGGTAGTAGGATACCACTTAACCCTTTGACTGCATAACGTGACTTTAGTCTTTGCATAGGAAGTAATGGGAAAATAATTTTCGTTTTATGAGTTCTTGCCTAACAAACAGTCTTTGTGGAATGAATTAAGTTCGTAAAATGAGAGCTGTATTAATAATCCTTTTTAAGGAAACAAACTATCTAACAACTAAATATCAATGGTCCATTTTTACAGGGAGAAAAGCAAAGAAGTAATAAAAATGAACAATAATGCTTCTAAGCTATGAAACAATTACTTTATACATACAAATTACAAAATAAATGCAATGATACCAACTTTTATCCTAAGCAACCATAATTTAATCAAATTATTTGAATATCCTCTAACAAGCTCTTACTCAGACTGTCCATATTACTTTTTAAGATAAAGTTTAAACCTGAATAAACTTCCTCAATACTAAGATTTCTGGTACACCTCTGCAATGGTTGCAAGTTCATGCAAGTATTGGTAATTTAAATTATTTACTTTCTGAAATGCTAAAATTCACTTTTTTGCTCTTTTCAATACAACAGAACTAGACAAAACACTGTCAATCTGTATTCTTCATATTTTTTGCTATCTTTTTCATTTTTTTCAGCAATTTTTTAAACTCATATTCAATATCTTTATTGGAATTTACCTTGTTCCTTTAATTGATTTTGCTTTTTGTTATTTTCATTTCCCTTATTTTCCGACCTTTAATCAAACTTCTATCTGTATCCTAGCTTTTATTATTTGCTTAGTGCTAGCTAAAATTTGAAAACATGGATCCTGACACTGCAACTAACATGCATTCATTTTTATGAAAACTTTCTTGACTGGAATGCAATCAAATGTACTCGATAAACTCTTCAATATAATTTTCTTTTCTATCCAAGGACCAACAATATCATTCATTGTTAACTGTTCTGTTTGTAAACTTAATGTAACATCCTTCAGAGACTTGAATCCTTCTAAAATAATAATTAATATGCTCCATTATCATTTTTTAAAATCTAAATTACTATCTGTTAACACATAACAATAATTTTACATACTAGCAATGTTTTTAATATGTTATAAGAGCTATTTCATCTTGTGGGACAATCCAGGATAGGTTTCCTTATTTCTTTAGACAATTTTGCAGTGATCGATGGAATTCTAAGTTTCTGAACAAGATCAAAACAATCAATTGAAAATTCATTAATTTTAAAGTCCTTAACCCTCTATGGCTCACATGAGGTGCTGTGGACACCCCAGGCCTCTTTGTTATGGGGCATTTTTGGCTCGCTAGATTTTATGACACTTACTTCTCAGTAGCTGGAGCAGTACATTTTTCGAACTTTTTCCTGCAAAAAACCTTTAGTTCCATGCTGTTTTTCAGTGAGTTTTGATGCTTTTTTGAGATTGTGCATTGGAGTGAGTGGCGAATTCCACAAAATTTTGTCATTAAAGAGAAGAATTTTACCAGAATATTTCTTTACATAAGTTACCACATATGGACAACAGATCTACAAATTTTGTCTTCCTTTGAAGGCATTTCTCCACACAAGGTAGATAAATTGCCATGATTCCTTACTCTTAAATGAATTAGTATTTCAGAATCATTTTCCTCTGTTATGTTCACCCAAAGAATTTGTATATACTTTGTAACTTTTGTCATTCATTTGCCCTTCCGTTCTCACCCTCATTTTTCTTAACTGTCACTCAAACCACCATCCAATCGCTTTTGGTTTAACCTCTCCCATTCCTCCTCCCCCCCTTTCTTCCTCCTTATTTGATGAACTATTTATTGATTACACCATGTTACCTGATGATGAAACCAGTCCTAATTTAATAAATATTTTTAGTGGACGATAAATAGTTAATTTTTATCTGTATCATGAATAAATTGCACCAAGTGTGACCTGAATTTATTAATGAGGTAAATTCCCTCATTTCCATTTACTCTTCCACTTCTTTAATTGTTGAACTAAGCATAATCCCATTTACATGAACACCAAATATTTTCATTGTTATGATACTAAAAAAATTAACCATATGTAATCAGTATTTTTATGGGATTATAAAATTTAGAAACTAGTATAAATGGCCAGCACACAGTTGAAGAAATATATCCAAATGGCCAACTCTCACGGAGGCAATCTATAAGTGCCTATGACTGACATTCAATTTCATGGGAGGTAAGTTTGGCACCCATGGAAAGATTGAAAATCACTTATTGCACAGTTAATTTTAATTATGGGTCAAATAAGAAAAAATATTGCAATTATTATCCATGATTATCATAGCATGTACCAAAATTATAAATCAATAACAACATGTTTTGAAATATTTTTAGTAAAACATCAACCACTTTGCTTCAGTAGCCCTACTTAGCTACAGAACTGCTCACATTTCACTATGCTTCATATCCAAGAACTAGATTGTTTAGAATGTAAAGAAAAGAGTCATGATAATGATAACTGTACTGAATATGTTAAATAATTTTTGAAATGCCATTTTTAACACTTCTGCTGGGTTTTATTAAGAATTTTCATTTTTGGCCATACAAGCTAAAGCAGGTTTTCAAAACTATAAATACCTACTTAAAAAATTGGACCAACCACCAAAGACAGCTACAAATTTACTACATATGTATATAGTTTCTAACAAAATTCATCTCGTCCCAGATCTGGCTTTAGGTTGTGGTTCTTTAATCCAAACTTTTGCTTATTTAGAACTATATCACTATAAAATCTAGTCAATTTACATTTTCATGCCATTCTCAGAATTTTTCATGCCAGTAAATGTTACAATTTATGTAATTTTCTAATTTATATGTTATTGTTTTACAGGAGAAATTCCTGATTGAGTCTTTAAAATATTATACAAAATCCAAGCTAAAAACTCTCAAAGCAATAGAGAAACTGAAAAATAAATTAATCTCTAAAATTTCCTTCTTCCATCAATCAGATGAATTATGGAGATGCCAGTGAAAATAAGGAACTAATCAGAAATTTATCTGTGAAAGCAAATACAGTTGCACTCTCCAGAACTCAGAAAACTGGCTATTTATGCATTTGAAATCAACATGCTTATACCCTGGAAATATTACCAGAAAAACAGGAAATCTTCAGTATTTACTGTCCCCCAGCATATTGCTAACTTTCATGTTTTCCATAAAAATAAAATATAAAGCCATATTACTTTAATATGTATTTGTAAGTTTGAAATAGCTTCGATATTTTCCAAATAATTAGCCACACATCTGGGTATTTAATTTTGGCATTTAAATTGAAAGAGGTGAATTTTTATCTTCTGTAAATCAATTAAAAAATATGTTAAATATTCAGTTATTTCTTAAAATTTATGTCTTAAACTATTTTTACCACAGGACATGAATTTAAATATTAATTTGTATTTATTATTACAATAAAAATTAATTTGTTAATAATATTTAATGAATACAAAATCATAAAATATGGTATAAAGACATTCAAAATCTACACAATTTCTCTGTGATTAAAAAATAATAAAATTAATAATATTATAAATGGCATAAATATTGTTAATACATAGTAAGAAATACAATATTCTGTAAGGTAAACTTGAACACGAAATAGAGTAGAACATAAAAGTTGTTGTTATAATATATACTAAAATAGGAAATAGTATAAAATTATAAAAACTATATCTCTACAGAAAATGTGCAAATTTTTAAAATAACAATAAATTAAAAATTTGCAAAAAATAATATTTTACAGAAATCATTCATCTGTTTTTGCATGATAAATTCTGAACCGGGGCAAGACACAGACCAACTTTACAATCAGGCACCAATATTTTGATTCCCTATGTTTTCCTGCTTTATAGCAAATTACACAACTCTTTGTCGGACACATTTTGGTTGTAGGAGGGACAGTTTTAGAAAATGTCTTCCTGTTAGATGAGATAGTCATGGCAATTTTGAGGGCCTTCCTGGACCTGTTTGAAAGTCTTTAGCATATTTTTCGATTAATTTTTCTCCAAAAGATTTTAAATACTCCTTTCTGCTCACCTTCCCCCGATTCTTTTTGTAAATTGCAAAAGCATTTAACATGGCCATGTCTAACAAGAGCCTAAAAAATTTTTGATAGTACTTTTTTGGTAGATTTTGCACAAGTTTGTACATGTTCATTAACCCATCACTTTTACCAACACTTCCCATGTTCAGATTATAACCTTGCCCTACACTTGGTTTTATTACTGTATTTCCTCTCATTTTGAAACTACATATTTTGGTACTGTGGAAAGAGCTAACCATAATAACATCTATTTTGTCCTTCCACTTCATAGCCATCTGCTTGCCCTAAAATGCTGCTGTTAATTCTCCTTTCTTCAGTTGTGCAGATTTCACAGATTGAGGAAACTCTTTCCTGTTTGCAAACATCATTCACACTACATCTGTTCCATTCTCAATCAATTTGTCCACAAGCTTAGGGCTTGTGTGCCAATTATCCAAATAAAGAGTGTATCTTTTACCTAGCAGATTATCAGATAAATACAATACAATTCAGGTGATTATATTTTCGTCTTTATATTTCTCACTATACAAAGTGTCTTTACCTGTATCAACCATAAAATTCCAAATATACCGACTTACTTTGGCAAAGCACAAAATATTTTATGCCAAATTTGTTCCATGTGGAGGGTATTTACTGACTCCATGAGAGCAGACCTTTCCACATCAGCAGAGATTCGTCTACTACAATCACCTGATCGGGGGTGTATAAGGAGGAAAATTTATTTTTCAGTTACTTGAGCAATGGCTCAATCTTGAAAAGTTTCTTATTGCTATACACTGCATTATATGTTGTGTTGTCCACAAAATGCAAAAACTTTAGAAGTAGGTGGTATATTTTTTCATTAAAAACTTTGGAGAAAAAAGGAGAAGCGATGCTCTCCCGTTTCATAAAATATATTGCATAATCAGGTTTTGGAACAATTCCCTTAAGGATGAACACACCTAATAGAGTTTTGATCTCTTTTACATCCATCTCCACCCAAATGTGTGCTCTAGATCGTGGTTTCAGGCTAGTGTTTGCATCTAGAAACTGTTGGGCATAAAGGTTAGTCTGCTCAGCTATCTTTGCACACAATTAATTATCCACAAATAGTTCAAAACTGTCCAAGTTATCATCACTACCCTCAATCTCTACATTTAATCTGGAGCTAACCGTGAAAGTAATGTTGTTCCGCACTTCCTCACGCATAATCCAAATGTAAGGGTGTCCATGTTAGTTTGTCACCTCTTCCTCTTCAGTAATGTCCATTTCTTCTTCTGACTCACTGTTACTATCATCAGTGTTGATGTACACATCTTCTAAATATTCGCTGCAAAGACTTCCATCATCACTCTCCTCCAAAAGATGAAGACCTTTCTCCTCTTCCACTTCGGAAAATTTTCTTTTACTTGATGAAGCCATTTCACAAGAGTGAAACAAATTATTTCAAATGAAATAAAATGATGAAATAATTTTAAAATATTGTAAATAGTGTACAGTGTTCTGCATACGTTATTCACACAAAGAATAATACTCCACAATGAACCATTTACTCTTATGCTCAAAGGCCAACTGAACATTTTATTCACATGTTTTTCATGAATACAGTTAGCTGTATTTGAAAGAGGATTTATAAATAGCAGGATCTCTCAAGATAGAAGAATGCAGGCTGTGGCAATGGTAAAATTTCATATGGGGATGTGAAAAAGTCGCAATGTCAAACCCCGACTTTCACAAAATTATCTGCAACAGATCTGCAACCTGCAAAGCAAAGGCAGGGTCTAGATTAGAGCCCTGCATGGGTATGATATTTTCCACCCGTACCCGACCTGTACCCGCAGACTACTAACCCGTACTCGACCCGTGCCCACAGACTACTCACCAGTACCCGACCCGTACTTGCAGAATGTTAACTCGCACCCGCACAGAAGGCCTACTTGTCCCACCCAACCCATATTTTTTAACTGTCTGGTCCTCGAGACACAAATCCGTAGCAAGAAATCGTGAAAAAATAAAAATATTTCTGAGTCAGTCATTTATTTTGTATAAATTAAAATGAAATGCAATTGTACATTAACATTCATTTTTAAGATCGAAAAAATGTATTTCAAGTATCTAAGATTTATTTTTACAAAAATTACAAATTTTACAAAATAATTTAATTGAAAAATGGAAACAGTAATTAATAGTATCTACCCTGAGATTTAAAATGACTATTTAAAAATAGGACATCATCCACATCTGCGGGACCTAAACTGCTTCTTCTTTCACTAACAAAATGTCCCGCCAATCAAAAACACCTCTCTGATGGAGCACTGGTAGCTGGTTTTGCAAAAATATGATTCATTAAAATACTTAAATTTGGCAAACAATTCTTTTGCTTATCTCACCATTTCATCAAATCAAAATTATTAGTAATGTCGTCAGATAGTTTTAAGTCAATATATGCAGTCAATTCGTCTGGATAAATATGATCATTTACTGTGTCTGTACTGTATCCATGAAGGTGTCTAACCTTTTATACCTTTTCATCGGTTGCTCTACAAGCGTACACGGATGGTGTCATGGATTATATTTAATGTCATCAATACTTACTTTAACTTTCTAATGGATTCCATACTTTTCTTTAGTTTTTAGCATTTACACACTTTTTAGAAGGGGGTGAAGAAAAACCAAAATTTTATAAATTTTTAAGCCCATCTCCTGACACTATCTCAAAAGGTCTCAAATCTCTAACTACAAATTCGTCACAGCCATCTAAAACTTTTTTTTTCTTTTCAGCTGATAATTTTGGTAAATCGCTTTTTTTCGGCACAAGAAAATTTGTAATTTTAGACGCCTTCTTTGTTACTTTCACACTTGTGTCGCAATAAACTTGTTTCCGGCTTCCTATTCTCATAACGATAAACATTTTATAACTACTGCAAGTGATTGTCTTCGAAATCAGTTCTCCCTTTTCATTTAAATTTTACAGAACGTTTCCCAAGTTTTTGAATTGGTATTTTCTTTTCTTCTTAGGGTGTACTCGAACCTTCCTTCTTATCTGATCAGTATTCATTATTCAAATCTGAAGGGTAGATAAAAGTAATATTTCGATTAAAATTGAGATTTATAATTGAATGATCCATTAACTTATAATTGAGAATTTTACATACCGTTCAATCAGCTGGTATTGGTTTCTTTTAAGGATGTCGTAGATTGATATCCTGTCACAAAAGCCGAGATCACATATAACTCACCAGTGTAATTTTATAAAATTACTGTCGTTCCTTTCTCTCGCAAACAAAGCATAAAATAATACAACTCACACGCGATTATTTGACGAAAAAATATTATATATTTGAACATTAAATAACATGTAAAGAATGCTGATAGGCACTCTTATATGTAACCACGTCTCTTCAAAAGCAAATTCACGAAAATATATGTTACTTGCATGAATGGGCAAAACTAACTGGTTAAAAGGGAGAGTTCTCGCACAAACCAATCCGTCATAATTACATTGTACTACCTAATTCTCCTATTCACTCTTTCTCACTCCCCTCCATACATTCTCTTCTACTAAACGTAATCGACAATCGCTTGCCAATTGCAACTTTGTATCTATTTATACAATAAAAGGAATCGTTTTTTCGTCAGACACTTTTCGTGACACATGATACACAAAGCCTGCGATCTGCCGACCTGCATAAATTGCAAATTTGTATCTTTCTATATAACGCTACTTTTGACCACGAGAGTGTGCTTTACTAGGAGTAAAAGGCATGTGGAGAGTTCCTGTGCCTACATTGGCAAAGCAAATTGAATTGGAATTAAAACTAGTTTTCGTACCTGCTCTTTACCCGCACCGGTGCATTTTGTGTCCGAACCCGACCCGTACCCGCATGGAAGCACTATATACCTGACCCGACCCGCAACTTTTCTGCGGGTACCCGCGGGTCAGGTCGGGTAAACTGCGGGTATGGAGGGCTCTAGTCTAGATACAAGAAGCGTATCTTTTTCAAATAAAGAAGTGAAGCCCATTTACTGCTGAGACAGTAAACTAAAAGGTTGCAGCTAGATGCCAGAGAAGCTGCATGGTAGAATATCTCAGCAGAACTCTATGGGCATACCTATAGCAAACAGCCGAGAAAACAGTCTGCCGTATATATATGGCATACCCAATACAGTGCACCTGGCAATGACAAATACATATATAGTGCATACCCAGATGAGTGGTTAATATTACTTTCTTATAAATTCTTTTGAATATTAGAGCAAAAATTATTTCTCTCCTAGGATGCCGACATCCCTATGCAAATGTCTACTGTGCATATTAGGGAATACGACCCTAAACATAAGTGGTATTTTTGAGGAAAAATACTTACAAAATACAGGAAATCAGGAAATCCAGCAACATTTAGACCCTGAGCATCTCAGATCCCAGATAATAAGAAATTACTATCTTATAAAATTATAAAAGAAAAACTTTAGTAATATTATATTGAAAGGTATTTTATTTTCAAATTCTTTTCAAAAATTCAGTACAGTGATAGATGGCTTTTAGCCTGAGAACAAATGAAGACCGTTCAGAGGTCACAAACATATACAACATCTTTGATGGTTCAAAACTAGGTTGTAATGGAGATTTTTTTACAGGCTTTTACATTTCAGCTTACATTTATTAGGAAGATTCATACACTACATCACATTCATTACAATATCAATGCTTTGAAGTATTTGATGATTGATACGAGGCAATCAATCTTAATTTCATAATATTTCAATTAATTTCAGAGTGCTTCACAAATGAAAATATGGAAGTAGTAATTAAAATAACAAGCAGAACTTAACAGTGAGACAACAGGGAATTTATCCATAAAATTATATATTAAGATGATCTAAAAACAGGAGCATAATGGGTTAAAGAAATGATCATTTTTGAAATATTTTCAGATCTTAATATCATGTGTAGTTTTCAAATCTTATCATGGACGGACTAATTTGCCATCTTTTAGCCCTCAATATCAAGTTTGCTGTCATTAACAGCATGTAGCCAATTCTTGTATGATGCTTCTTGGTATTATAACAATTTTCTTACAAATGTTATTGTGAATAATGTCAATTTGTTATATATAATAGTGAACTATCAATAACAGGTAATGAAAATAATAAAATATAAATTATGCAACATACAAAATACACATGTTGTCAAAATACCTCTTTCATAATCAAGAGAACCAAAACAAAAAAATAATACATCTTACTTTTAATCACAGAAAATAAAAATATAATATCAAATACAACAATCTCGCAGACAAGATTTCATTTCTAAATGAAGTATGTCAAAGTATAAGTCTTACATAGCAAGGATTGCCAAAAATAGATGAGGAATAAACAGGTACCTAATATCAAACAACTACCGTAAATACCCACATATAATGCGCACTTTTTTTCCGAAATATTTGAGTTAAAAATTAGGATACATGTTATGTGAGGGTACATAATCTTCCTATTTTCATTTGACCCCATATTTCCACAATTTCGGCACATTAATTACTACCCGGGTATCCTCATAATTTTATTGGTGATTTTTACAAAAAGATAGCTAATAGTTAAAATTTATTAACTAATTCTATAAACATATATTAATTAGGTATGAAAAGAATGAATTCATTATTTATTCATTTTAAAAGCCAAGAAATTCTTCATCACTGGACCATTCTTCTTCGATGCTGTTATCGGAATCGTCATATTACGCATGACGTCATCCTACACTGGCGCCCTGCCTGATGGTGAGGTACTGGTACTATTTACAATTAGAAACAATGGCAGCTGATGCCTTTGAGTACGCTGGGAGTTGATGCTTCTTGTAGAATTAAATCAAGTTATCGTTCCCAACTTTTCTCTCAGCATTCATACGTGGTTTATTCTTGATTCTTAGAGTCTGTAGTTAATTATGGTTATTTGCTATCGTTTTTACGTGCTCCAGAGTGTTCTAATAAGGTTAAAACTGAAGGTTGGGCGAACCCGTCCACCTCAGGCATGACTAAAACGTATGTAAAAAACTTCAACATAGGATTATCATTCCTTCAATTTATTAGCTCAAACAATGTCATATGCCATACTATGAAATGAATATAATTGGATTATTGTGTATATCCTAATATCACCTTATAAGTAAACAGAGTACTGTATTAGCTCGAATATAATGCGACCCCAAGTATTTTGAAAGGAATTTTAGAAAAAGACGAAAAACATTTAATTTTCTCTATTTTGCACATTTAAATTACCTGTAAACTCATGAATTATGTACTAAAGGGGGGTAATGTGATGCCACGTTTAGGCGGTCCTCGTTTTCTAACATTGAGTGTCGCGACCCTGCGAATAAATCTTGTTTGTTTGAGTGCCCAGTCAATTCGCCTCTCTTACAGCACAAATGGGTATCTCAGAGGTAGTGCAATGAATAACCGGGGAGGGAGGAGGGAAACCCAGTGCTGGCATTTGCCTGCTCTTAAGAACACCAGGGGGGCCAAAGGATGGAACAGCTGAATTTGCGCGTCTCCTCAAACAGGGGGCCGGGTGTCCTTGGAAAAATCCTACTTCCTACTTGCGCAGGATTCGTACCCGATGACTTTTTCAAGCATCGGGCAAGTAGCAGCCAGCGTCCTAACCACTACACCACCGGCACACCTGCATAAAGTTATGCCAGTGCTGTGGTTGCTGCAATTTGACCTTGATCTATTTTCAAGCTTCTCAGACCCCTACCAAGTATATTTGTACAATGTAGCATCGTAACATGAACATCCAATTCACTTACAATGTAGTAATTATAAAAATATGTGCTGAAACACTCGTCATGAAACGCGCCGATACGCAGTTATTTTTTAAAGATACAAGTATTCGAATATAGTACGAATGCAACAAGTACTCGAATATAGTGCAAATGCGACTTTCAAAGGTACATATTGAGGAAAAAACATCGCACTATATTTGGGTCAATACGGTATGTAATGATTGAGTTAGCTGACGTTCTTTTGGAACGTTATTCGAAAATTTCATTTGGCACTTTCGTTATGTTACCAATACATAATACCAATAATTCGATCATTGCTTTAGACCACGTTACACCATCTACTTTATTCTGGAACGGTAACACTAAAAAAATCTGTTTGTGCTATACGCAGGTATATAGAAAAATTATAGATTACGAGGCTGAAAACTCCCCTGTGCGTTATACGAGGGTGAGCATTATACGTGGGTATTTACGGTATCTCACAGTAAAGATTTTTGCTTGAGCATGACATATTTAATTATTATTGCATACAGTTACTCAAAATTTGTGGGGCTAAACTGCGTATGTTAAAACTAAAATCTTATGAGAAAAAGGGTGTTATATGGACCACTACGAAGAATAGGAGAGAAGCGAATGATTATACAGACTATCAGAAAGAGGAAGGTAAACTGGGTTGGACATTACCTGAGGAGAGAGAGTATGATTCAAGACGTGTTAGAAGGAAAACTAGATGGGAAAAGGGAAAGAGGTAGGAAAAGGTTTCAGCTGATAGACGATTTGAAAGGGAAAGAGAGTTATCAAGATATGAAGAGGACAGCAGAAAATAGGAGTATATGAAGAACCAGGTTTAACCAAGAATAATCACGGACCTGTCTACGGACAGACTACCTATGATGATGATGATGGACCACTACTATGGAGAACCAGTTGACGGTCCATGGCTCATAAGGACAAATATATAAAATGTAGAATTTATACAGGTATACCCCAATTTATGTCAATTCAAAGTTACATCACCTATAAAATAATATCAATGTATTGATTTACGTTGTTTTCACTCCAAGTTACATCATTAAAAGTCTGAGGTCATTTAAATTTTTGTTGCCACCTTTCTGATGCAATTATACGATTAAAACATTAAACAACAATCGTACACTGCAATCTAAACATTGACTCTCTGTAATACCTATAAAATCTAAATAAACAACGATCTTAAATATATTGCATCACTCCAAACTCAGGCCAATGCTACGTGATTGTTTAATATGTTGGCTTTGAAGAGTTTCATAAAGAGGGAACCTAGCAATTGAAAAGTTTTGCAAATTCGGACATAAAACACTCAGGACACCCAGGCACAGGAGCGATTTTTTCAAGCCCAAGCTGACTGTGGAGTCACATGACATCCAACGACTAGCTTCCATCTCTAGAAATTGTCATGATTACGGAGAATTTGTCATTTAAGTCAGTGATGACCAACCTTTCTACAAGGTGGGCCGCATTGGTGGTTGCAAATTCTTTGGCAGGCTAGGTTGGAAGTCGCCAATTGTTCAGCGGGTCGGATTAGAGTTTATATTGGAAGTAACCTATATATTCATGTGAAAATCAATTCTAAATAAGAGTTTTATGGTTAACATTTCAATATTAAAAGTTTATTATCAAAATTTTCATAGAAATGTATGTATTTGTGTTAAATTTTTTAGATTGCTTTTTCATGATAGCTTCACGGGCCATAGGTTGGGCATCACTGATTTACGTGAAATTATGATGCTCAATTGTAGTAAATTTCATGCTGAATCTGATTATGCATACCTATCCTATTGCTGTGACTGTTTATATTGGAATTTGTTTTTTTTTTAACCTGTAAGTTTGAATAAATAAAATTTAAAAAAATAATTATCTAAAAATTCATGAAAATTATGTATATAATTTGGAGATACTAAAAATATCGTCATAGTAACAATATTAATAATTATAATTCACTTTAGTAATTCTGTCTCTATATTCTTCAACACCATTATCCTAAAGAATATGCACTTTGTCTACTACAATGATTAATAATTCTCTGCAGATAAGACGTACATGTTTTCTGATAACAAAACATTGCCTGCAAGATGAGAATCGCCTCATACTTCCAAAATTCAGATTAGACATGCAGTAGTATTGCGATCCTATTGCGGGTTATCCTGAGATGCAGCACTACTGTTTTTCTGACAGGATTGCTCATTCGCATAGCCACTTAATACTGATTCTATTGGATCCATAACCTGCATTTTTTCTCCACCTGCAGTCGGACTCAGTTTGTTGACTATCTTATGCCAACATTGAGAGGTTATGGCAAATAGTTGTGCAGAACTGTCCTAAACTCCTGCACACATCCCCCTTATACCGTTGGTTCTTATGGGAAAAACTGCTTTAAGTTGATTCGATTTACGTCCCACTTTTCAGGAACGCGTCCAATCTTCAGAAGAAAAATAGTTATTACTTTTTAACTACGAGATGTGACATACGAATGGTGGCAGAATTTCTAGCAAATAGACGAAAATTAAGCTTATATAACGAAAATTCATAGACGCATATTACTCGTAAAACCTTTAATAAAAGTTATGAATGATAGTTGAACAAGATGAAATAAACTCATTTTAATATAATTCATTCCAACTCATCTGTTGTTATAAGATGCAAGAAAGATATGCATAGAAATCAAGAAAACAATCGGTGAATATGAGACAGGCTTTAGTATTCACGTAACAACATTACGATAACAAAAGGTCAGTATAATAGTTACATTACGAATTTTGGTTAAAATGCACCATAACCCACCACAGAACGCATAAAAAAATAATGAAAAATACTACTGGGTCGCAATCAAATCAGAAAATTTTGAGATAATACAGGACGTATATGTCTTCGAAAAAAAATGAAAAACAACATAGTTCCAATGAAAATCGGTAAAATTAAAGGTAAATAGGAAGTTTTGGAGCTATATCACAGAAGTTAGGTCAGTGAGGTGGGTGACCAAAAAATATCTTGATTTTTATTATGATATTTTTAAAAAGATAATTTTTTAGATCCGAGTTTTTAAACCCTCAAAAGTATTACTCGTGTATAGTTCAACCCCCAATTTTTTGCACAAAAATTTGGTCTTAAAAATTCCAACTATACACGAGTATATACAGTACTTATAATACTACCGATTTTCATTTCCAGTAATAGAATCTCAGGAATGAATTAAATCTTATAACTCATTTCTTATGGAAGTACGTGCTCCAAATAGCGCTGTTTTAGTTAGCGCTGATTTTCCTGGCACCAGTTAAGAGCTTTAATCGGGGAGTGGGTATATATCCAACATGTTAAAAGAGAAAGATCCCATTAAGCCAGAAGTAAGCACATCAGAGAAAAGTCTTCTCCATGGCATTTTAAATAAACACACCTACAGGCGATAGATAAACTGATGTTTTTAACATGAATGTTGAATCAGTGTACAGGTAGCCCTCGATTTACGCCGGGGATGCGTTCCTGGACGAACCGGCGTAATCGGAATCAGCGTAAATTGAAACGATTTTATAATGTAAATCAATCGGAAGTCAATGACATGCGTTCCCAGCACCCAAACATTGACGAGCAATATAATGGCATTGCATTTCAAGTTCTGAAATAAAGTAAATATAATAAAGGGAATTTAAAAGATATATTTTTTTACACTTACAACCGGCAATGGCGTAATGAAGCAGCGTGTGTGTGATCGATGTGTACAGTCATCTCTGCTATTACGCGATAGTTGAATTCATGTAAGATGCCGACCTATAGAAAATCGCGTAATAAAAATAACCTCGTGACCTCCGCAGAGATTAAATTTGTCCTTCGATAGGTTAAAGCGCCGGGAATGAAATCGCATAAGAGAAAACTCGCATATGTAAAAGTTTACATTTTACAAGCACCTTTTACTGATTAATCGATCTCATTAGAGCAAATTCGCAGAGATGACTGTATTTATAATTTTTATTCAAAATCAGCGATGTAAGTATTACGATTTCGTATAAGAAGCAGTACGAGAAAATTGTAAAACGTTTTAAATAATAGTAAATATATTTTTTCAATTTTTGACCTCCTGGTTTCAAAATCGATGTTATTCTGAATCGGTGCAAATTGGACCGGCGCAAATCGAGGGCTACCTGTATACATAAATCCACTGCATACATTCAAAACTGTGAATGTTAACACCACAAAAGTTGGGTTTACCCTGCGATATCATTAGCTTAGTAAATATGATACCAACCATGCAATAATAGCAATCTATAACATTTAACAAAATTATATATTAATTATAAATATCCTGTTTTTAAATATGAAACATTTCCTATAGTTTCAAGAGCATTAGCAGGGTCTCTAATTCGCCTCATTCTTAGAAAAGTAAAAAAGTAGAAAAGTATAGTTAAGTAGAATAATTACTCCTTTACTTATAAAGTAGAAAAAATAAATGGAAGGTGAAGACTGATTAGGATGAAAATTCAAAATCTATGTGCATAGGGCTTTAAGCCAAGAAACAGACACTGTCTTTTTCGCTTTAGGGTTGTAACTGATTAAAAAACTTGACTCAGTAAAATCCTTTACATGCTGCAACTTTTGCAATAATGTAGTTGAAATAATGATCAAAATAACTCTTAACATCTATTGGAAAAATCATATCCTCATTACCACCTTCAGAGGTAACTTAACAATGACTGAATGAACATATAGTAATTCACATATCATTATTGGAGTCATTTTTGTTTATTGGAATGATCTTCATTATCAGTTAGGTTCCAGCTATAAGGTAAACTAGATAATCAAGTCTTGAAATAAATACTGTTGTTGAAATGTGGAGAACTTGGAAGACCAATATAATGAAATCCATGAAGTGGTCCTATTTCCGGCCGAGTTTGTCTATACATGAAAAATGCTGGGAGGAGATATGAGAAAATCAAATAAAACTTCTCAAAGGGCATGTGCTTCATATTATCAGAAGACAAGGAAATTTGGTTAAAAGTGAAAGTAAGATTAGTAATTCAATGTTGATTCATTCATTCAACTAATTGAAATATTACATATGAAACAGTACTTCCAGTGTTTTTATGAATTTTGCAATAATGGCCGCAGGTGAGATCCTCAAGACCTGCGATTGCCCAAAAATTATAATTTCATGAGGAAAATGAAATAATATGACTACACTACATAATGGGAATAAATACAATAAAACCTTCCTTTGAAAAGAAGTACACAAAACATCCTACAATCCAGCGTTCGAGCTTGAAGGAATGACATCCACTAAAATTCTAGTGTACAAAGAACGATTTTCGAATTTCAACATATTATAATCTAGATTATTAAGGCCATCAGATTCATATCGTTCTTTTCCTGCCTTCAGAGTTACAAAGCGAGTTTTGCTTGGGGGCTCCTTTTTATGAGCCACCATTACATACTTTGCTACATCGGACGAAAATCGACATATTTGCAATCCCTTATTAGAAATTCTATTCCTAAAATCATCATCCTCACCTCCCCAACCAAAAAAAGCATTAGAAAATCCATTGATATCCTCAAATTGGTATCTAAGTATAGCAACTGCTCCACCAAACAAGTCCTTGTAAGGTAAATTATAACGAAATGTATTAAGACTAGAGGACATATGCCTTGGCTGATGTGTACAAGCATATATGTTGTTTGGATTTTGGGGTATCAGATCTACATCATGAAATATAAAACAGTGGTAAGGATGTATTTTCAGAATTTCATTAAAGCCAATATTAAATAATTTGGCTCGATTAAATTGATGAAGTGATGTTTGCTGGACAACCACAATTCTATATTCCAGCATTTGAGCTTGAAGGAAAGGGTGCATGTAGGCAAGAAAAGCCCTTAGTTGTGATTCTCTATCCCGAAAAGGAACAATAATAGCCACTTGGAATTTAGATACACATCTTGAAGGTTTCCAAGCACCACCTGGCTGAATGTGAAGATATCTAGACATGTTAGTCAATTCAGATGCAGTCACATCGTTTCTAGGATATGCAATCTCATTTAACTCTTTATTTAAAATTATTGGACAAAATTCTGATTCATCAGTGTTAGAAAAGGTAGGTGAGTGGCTGAGTTGACTGGGAATATGCTCAATATCTATGTAATCATAACTGCTTTCTGCAAAACGAGCAGGATGTAATGTATAGCTTAGCAGAAAAAGTAAAGTAATACATACAACGCAATTGTACAAAAGTTTTCTAAGACCATGAAATGGCATTTTGTTTAGATCTAGTAAAAAATATCACAAAATAATATCAACAGGTAATATTAATATCAATACCTTTTTGAGTTCAATTTATATTTTGTATGTCATTTTAAACATTTGCAAAATATTTCTTCATCAAATAAAAACATCTTGCTTATCTTTTTTTGAGTCGAGTTCACATCTTATGCTAAACAGTCATTCTTTCCTGAAATGAAAAAGAGAAAATAAGTTAATATAAAATAAATAGCTAATCATTTTCCTACATAGTAGTAATCAATTACCTATTGTAATTCATATAATTTTAAATCTCAGATTTGAGAAATGAATAAAAATTCCAGAGAGAAATATGTGATTATTTCTGTAATGACCTTAAAAAACAAGGGATTAAAAATTTGTTATCCCATCCAAGAACATGGAAATACAGCTTCATGATCTCATATTATTGTTTTTGGCAAGCCATCGAGTTTTTTTTAAGAATTGATTATGAAATCCATCAGATATTAAATTAAAAATGTACTCACATAAATGGGATTAGAATACTATGATAATAAATTTCAATGTAAAAATTTATCCTAAGTTACAATACAGCTATCACTTCTTATGACTATTGTGGAGCATAAAAGTTGACTAAATAAAATGAAACAAATGTAAAAGTAAACAATTACCCAATCCTAAAACAAAAGTGTATAATTGCAATTACAATGAAACACCAGCTTAATGTTCCTGCATTCAGCCAAAAAATTCTGAGTTCCTGGCAAGTGAATTAATAATAAGAAAAGGAATGAGAACATTTTTGCATCCCATTATATCTATTCACAATAGAAATCGAGAATAACTAATGCAAGAAGCTTTAAAAGACACCAGAAAGCAGATTATTGAAGGACACAGTAAAATTATTTGAGACAACTTCAGTTACAATTAAAGATATTTTGATTAATAATAAAAATACTGGTTCTTAGGTATTGACACATTGTGTTATTAAAATGAATGATTAAACCAATGGAATTAAATTATGAAATTTAAGCATGATGGAATTAAGACAATGCCAGAATGTACAATGCACAATGCCAGTACATATCTTGATTGACTTCTAGCGCTCTATCTATCATCATCCTCATATATCCTATAGCATCTCTTGTCCCTCTTCCTCTTCTGAAACCAAACATTATCTTGCAGCTCCTTTTCTATTCTACCTTCAATTCTTTTGGTTATTATTCTGGCTAGAACTTTAGCTGTATGAGAAATTAAACTAATCATTCTGTAATCCTTACAACTTTTTGCATTCTTTTTCTCCAGTGGTAGCTTAACAACATCTAAAAAATCTTCCAGCCATATGCCAGTATCATATACTTGGTTAAAGAATTTTGTGAGTTTCTTAATTGCTTTCGACCTCAAAACCTTAAGAACGTCCACTAGTATATCATCACTCCCAACAGCCTTCCTTCTTTTCATGTCATCAATTGCTCTTTTAACTTCAGACTTAAGAATACTTGGTCCTAGCTGGTCTTTTTCCACATCCTCTTTTTCATCTAATTCAATATTTTCTGGCTTGCCTTCTTTGTCATACAGCACCTCAATGTATTCTTTGCAGACACTCTTTACATTGTCTGGCTCTGAGACTATTTTACCACTTTTGTTCATGATTCCTTTGCATTCTATCTTTCTTGCCTTTTTCTTGAATAGTTCCCTTAGTTTGATATACATGAGGTCTGTTCTACAAATTCTTTCGCACTCAACAATTTCCTTGCATTTCTCATTTATCCATTGTTCTCTGGCTTTATCTGTTTCCCTTCTTAAAGCATTATTTAACTCCTTGTACATTCTTTGGTCTTCTTCAGTCTTTATGTTCTTCCACTTTCTCCTCTTCCATTTTTTGCAGCATGGCTACTGCAACCCAGGGTTTTTTGTTTCTTTCACTGGCTATCTTTCCTATCTTCTTTTCCATAACATCTTTAATTGGATGTATCTCCACTCCTCATCTACATTGTTCCTATTTTCTTCAGCTCTCTCCTCCAGCCTTTCCTCCAGCTCAGTCATGATAGCCTCCTTTTTCTTAAAGAGTTCCTTTGAGTTTCATTTCTTGTTAACTCTTATGCTTCTCTTTACACTCTTCAGTATACATTGTGTACTTGCCACCAAAAGGTTGTGGTCGGAATTGATACCTGCCCCTGGTAGTTTTCACATTTTTAATGCTATTTCTAAATCTTCCATTGACTAGTATGTAATCTATCAGGTATCGTCTCTGGTCTCCTGGGCTTCTTCATGTGTAAGTCTCCGCCCTGGTGGTGCTTAAACCATTTATTAGTTACAATCAATTTCTATGACCGAATTCCACAAGTTTCTCCCCTTTTTCATTTTTCTTCCCTAGTCCATATTTTCCCACTATGTTATCTTCCTGCCCCTCTCTGACTACACTGTTCCAGTCTCCCATTACTATGGTGGTGATCCTTCCTTTTCCCTCCTCTCCCAATATCTCCGTAATCTGTTCATACATTTTATCTACTTCATCATCACCAGCATTAGTTGTTGACATATACATTTGAATTATAAGCATTTCCACTGGCCCCATCTGAAGTTTTACGGCTATTACTCTATCATTAACTGTCACTACCTTGCTAATTCTTTCAGCTATCTCTTTTCTCATCATAATCCCCACTCCACTTTCCTTTTTTCTCCTCCCGAATAAACAATCTTAAATTCATCTGAATTTATCTCGCCTTCTCCTTCCCACCAAACTTCTCTAAGTCCCCACCCGGAGATCCGATTGGGGGAATATTTTACATCCAGAAATTTTTATCCCAGAGAAATACATAAAGGTATTTTCAGCTTTTCAGCTTATCATGGGAAATATAATGAGGTAGTTTCCCCTTGCTTTTCCCATCGCAGTTTCACAAGAGTTATTATTCATCTGTAGTTGTTCAGATCCACATGATCACCACCTACAAAGGTACTGTGCAAGCTGCTGCCCTTACACAGGGGGATGTAAAACCCCCAAGACTGGTTCCTAGTCTGATTCTTCCCCTCAGACCTTTCCGGCTTGAGTGGTCCTGCCAGGAGAATTATCTCCTGCCAGCATAGCTCTTTGATTCATAAGAGTACACAAACCCTCCCACCTCTATAAGGTTATGCAGTCCATAAGGAGGGTCACAATCTAATACAGACTCAGATAAACAAAAGCCAATTTATTCTGTGTAGTGGAACAATTAAAAAAATGAGAATTGTAATGGCATTACTTATACCAAAGTGATTTATTCAAAAGCATAACAATCAAATAATAATTTAATAACTAATGCATTTGTAGGAATGATGGCTCCTCAAATAATTCTTACACTATAGTGCATAATTAATTGGAATAATTTAATGGTGTAAATTACTGCAACAGCCACATCAGGGAAGCTATTTTTTTATGAATTAGCATGATGGAGAATTTTTTCATGAATTAATATTGTAAAAAGTGTTAATGGGAGGAAAACTCCAAATTATGGGCTGTTAAAGATGTATAAGGTCAGGGCCATATTTATGGATATGCACTTGCTTAGAGCGGCATTATAAAAAATATTAGTTTTAAAATTTCATTTTAATTAAAATTGTACAGAGTAATATTATTTTGAGTTCACTATTATGGCTAGACAAGACAAATGAAAAAATGCAAGCTGCGAACACCGATTTGATTCCAGTTGTGCAACTGTATGAATCACTTATAAATTACTTAAAAGTGAGACAAAACAAATTTGATTACTATGAGAACAAAACAAGTAAAATTTCTATTAACAGCAATTATAAGAACTGAATACAGTATAGAACCTTTTATCTTTATTCCACTTATCTGGAAATCCAGTTAACTGGTTATTTTTTAAAAAGTTGGCAAAAAACGCCATTTCAAAAATGTGTTAAGAGAAAGAAATTCAAATTTAATGCCTTGCTAGTAATAACCCGGCTTACCACTAGAGGTGCCACCTCTCTGGGTTTGACCCGGAGTCTCCGAGTATTGGACCATTTTTCCAGCTCAAAAGTAAAATTCTCCTGGGTATAAATGAATATTTTCAAATTTTCCGGCATATGTATTACGATAAATTTTATTTTTAGTGAATTTGTACCATCCAGAAAATAGCTGTCCCATGCAATTAAACTGGGAATAGGTCCATGAAAATATTAGTAGTAAGAAAATGGAACATTATGCTTTTATTAAAAATCTTTGGGTTTGCGGACACAATCTACAGGTTTGGTTTTCTGAAACTCTGGGTTAGAAGTCAGCATAAGGTGGTAACTTTACTAACCACCGTGTATTGGGTGTTTCTAGTACTCCCCTTTTCAGTTCACTGGCTTGTTTGTTTGTTTACTAGTGTTAAATATTACCTTACATATTTTGTCCACTAAAATGTGAAAAAGTTCATCAAATAATTCTAGAGATGGTGGAATTTCTAAGAGAAGGCGAATTTGTCTTACAATTAAACAAAAAGTGGAGATTTTAATGAAAACAGTCAAGGGGACACCAGTTGGAAGGTTGTGATGAATATGGCATAGGAATTTCCACTATCTATGACCTCAAAAAACAAAAATAGAAGTTGCTGAAAACATATTCCAATAGTGATCTGCCTAATTTAATAGACAAAAGACATTCTCTGCGTAAGTCAAGGATAATGGATTTGGACAAAGTGGTGATTGAATGGATAAAACTTCATCGAAGTGAAAAGTTTCCCATGGATCGCAATATTATCATTGCACAATAGTTGAGAAGTTAATTCTTGGACTTGAGCAGAGAAGTTTCATAGATGAGCACGATATTATGTCGGTTATTAAAGTAAAAGAAAAACTACTTAATGAAAAACCTTGAAGCAGTTGCGAATTTAAGACATTTTTCGAAAAATTCATGATAATTCTGCATTGAAACGAAGTGAAGAATCTGGTGATGCTAAGTCCCTGGCATCGCCAACCAATGACGATGCCATCCCTTCAACTTCAATGTAATATATAACAAATACAATTGAACACCTAATTTGGAAGAGAAAAAGGAATTCATATTGGTAAGTACCCGATTACTGAAGTATTTCTATTACTGTGCAGTATAGCTCCCTCTAATTTTTTTGGCTATGGGTGGAACGATCCTTATTGTGTGCAAAAATATGAAAACAGTGCATGGAAATCCATCATATAGTAATTAATAGTAATAATGAATGCGGGGCGTTAAAATATTACTGCACGATGGTTCCAAAATGACCAGACAAGTGTGCAGCCTAGTGGAACTGAAAGCTGTGGATGTGAAGTAACTGTTAGAACATTTACAATCAAGTTATATTTTTATTTATTCCTTATGTAACACAGTAAAGAAATTTTTTTGAATTATTCTTATTAAATGAAGTTAAGAAAATGGTAAAGTTCCATATAACTGGAAATTCCAGATAACCAGCTATCTCAATATCCCAAGCTAGCTGGATAAAAGGTTCTATACTGTAATAAGACATCAGAAAAAAACACTTTGATGAAAGAAATGATGAACCAATCACCATTGAAATTTCAGGCAGAGATCATTTCAACTTAGACATCTTCGATAAAATTATTGTAATTTTAATCGAAGAGCTTGGATAAAAGACAAAAAGCTACCATTTTTTGTATGAAAAGCTCAGGTTTTTGGGAAATTGGCACACAATGTTAATTATATAAATAAAAAGGCAAGAGAGTTATATGAATTTTATTAATGTGATTTAGATGATGCAACTTTTACTGAGGAATATGCTAAATGAGAAAGGTTTGCCACAGATTTGCCCAAATGTCACAATTGCTTGAAGAATATTTTTATCGATGTCTGTTACCAATTGCTCCACAAACAGATTTTTTTTCGTTTTTGAAAAGAATCAAAACATATTCAGCATTCTATGCTCACAGAAAATAAATTAAATTACCTTGCCATACTGAGATCAAAAATGAATTATTAGAAAACATTAATTTTGAAGAAATAATTCATGTTTATAAATAAGAAGCATAAATTTTTTTAAAATGATTACTGTTATTTTTTGTAATAATTAGATAAATGGACTCAAAAATGTTTTAATTAAAAAGAAATAACAAATTTTCATATAGGTAAAGGGGAAGCAGAGATTATAGTGCATAAGGAACACAAATTCGCTAATCCACCGCTGAATGGGGTAAAAATATGGGAAAAAGTGTATGTAAAAAACGTATTGACAATTTTAATTTTAAAAATGTGACATACTCACTGGAATATCTGCAGAAAGAGCTCTCACCAAAAGTGAATACACTATTTCATGATTGATAGGAAATATCCAATTACATCAGTCCATCAAAAATAAAATCCACTCAATAGGATGATAAGGAAATATCTGCGCATTTATTATTTCCATGACACTATTGGGAGGTAAGAAACATCAATTACGATAAAACTTGGAAGTCACACAGAGGGAAAAAATTTTGTTAATAAATTATAACTAAAGGATAAATTCTTAAAGAATGGCATTCCTACTTGGAATGATATATTCTGAATACGACACATTTATGAAATTTACCCGACAAAATGAATTAATTTCATGCGCCATTGTGTACAGGGCTATCAAAAGACAACTAACCACATGAAAAGTTTCGAGGCTGCTAAACCAATGAAAACTCACAAAATAAACGACCAAACCTTGATGAAAATAAAATATCTTCGTGATAATCTCCGAGTCGTATGGTTCTCAATCGTTCCACATTTCTTTTATTGCAATATACCAAGACTTCGAGCATTAAAACTATCCATCGTCTTTTCAAGTTGTCATACAAGTCTTCTGGGAGTACTGAAAAGCTAAGGTAGACAACACTAATAAATTTCTTGAAATATAAATACTTAAAATAACGTTTATACAAAAATGCATGACATACAACCAGTCATTCAAGAATTAAATCGTATAATTCACCATTCATTCGGATCAGCCTGATGAATCCATAACCCCATCGACGACAGTTTATACGTACCCTTAGCACTTTTTCCACTTGGATATTTGTAGTCAATTTAACGAATGAATAAAGTGCTGTTTCAAATACTCATACATTAATACACATATAAACTACCTACACATCACAGGCATTCTGCGAAGAAACTTCGTTTGAAGTTCCAAATGATACAATCGAAGCGGCATACGATATAAAAAAGTTGCAAGAGGCATAGCGGCCATCGATAGTTGTCGAGAGAACTTGAATAACGAAAGCTCTGCTGGTTCTGTGTCCTAGCAATAAATTTAGGCTGAACTTTGTGGAACTGGCCAAATATAACCACAGAAAAAATTAATACTGTAAGCTTGCAAGAAATGGATTTCTTACCATACGAGACCGATTTCGCTAATGACGAAACGATTGTAGCGAAACCGGTCTTGTTTTGTGATTAAACCTTTTAAAGGAAGTTAAAAGTATCAATTTTTTCTGTGATTATGAAAAGCTCTATGTGGCAGTCGCGTATATCAGAGGTTCAATTTAATGCTAAATTATCCCTGCTAACGCCTGTGATCTACTACATTTAGTGCCATCATAATCGGAGAATATTACGGCTTTCGAGTAGATCCGGTAGGGTATGCAAAATCTCATATTAAAATGTTTTAATGAAATGCTGGCTATAGAAAGATATATTAGCATATGTAAGAAAGCATGTTAAATTCTGGTAAGGGCTAATCTTTTTGTGAACGATGATAAACTGCTAAGAGGAGCATAGATACGTCTAATACAGGTTAAAGATAAATGTATGATAATCCACTCATATGGGACCAATATTGCACGCCATATGCATCTCAAATAGCAAGAATGTATGAATTATTTATTCATTTTTACGTAGTCAATTCAAATGTAGCAGAACAGTTGAGGTACGAATAACACAAGCAAACAAAAAATAGACGTATTAGCAGAACGACAAATAACGAAATTTAAATCCGAAAAGAGCTAGTTAACTAAAACATAAACTAAAAGAAGATTTTAAGAGCGGTTAATTTATATTCAGGGCACCCAATATTTTCACGATAATTTTAACAGTACTGTAAAGGTAAATTCGAAACGAAAGCGATAAACAGCAGTTAATGAGTTCGTTATGCACTTCAGTAACTCATTCTGATGTTTGCTGTTTTATATCCATTTTTATTTTTATCAATTTTATATTATTGGTTTTAAAATGTAAAAGTAAGGTTGAATTGAATTGTTGCTGAACTTACTTTAATATTCCAGTCAAAAAATCCAATCATGCTGCATATTGAGACTGAAACAAATATCACGGCAGACATACGAGGTGAAATTTACATGGTTTTTATGCAGGTATGTTGATAGAGTTAAAAAATTCAAAAAGTATTTCTTTTAATAAGAACTTCGGGTACTTTACTTCGTCGCTTAAATTGGATTAATATGCTTGATATCAGTATTTTAGGATTAGGGTTTTGTTAAACGTATACTGGAAATGGAGAGGAAAAGAAAATAAATAATTCTTATCTCTGTAGCGACGGTGCCATTAAATTTAAATACTTTAATAAAGAGAATTGCGCGAGGAATGTGCAATTTTACTTTATAGTAGAAATTTCTCAATAATAATATCTGATGGTACTTGGCAGAAAAATACTTAATTGTTCTTCGATTTATCCACAATGAAATATAAAAACAAATTAGTATACCTTACTTGGCGAAAGCATTCAATTTACGACTGTTAATTTAGCGTTAAACATTTTTGCGATTTCTTCCTATTTTTAATTAAAATAAAACAAAATATGTATTCACGATATTTGAAAAATTGCCAGTATAAGCCCTGAGTGATGATTTAGCTATTTGCGTAGTTTAGCTGTCTTATCGACTATGAATCTTGATCGTAAAATTTATTTTGGCTATCCATATAATACAATCATTTGAATTAAGACAATATCATAAAAAGTCAAAAGGGTATGTATTTTGAGAGTTCCAATGTGATATATTTGCTTGGTATGTTAGTTGAGTCTTGAAAGAGTTAATTTAAAAAAATAAACGAGAGAATAATATACATTTTTGTTCATGAATGTTTTAAACAAATTTTACAATAGGCATAGCAGATTTAAAAATTCTAACTTCGACTGCTCTCGCATTTTTCGCCTGGCGTTAATATTTTAGAATCAATAAAAAGTTCAAAATTTTTTTCTGAATTAATGCTATGTCAGTTTTCCTTAAAATATGTTGTGAGTCATTTTATGCGCCATAAACAGTGTTCAGGCATATAAGAAATGATATAATTTCTAAATACAGCAGATGCAGTCTATTTTAATCTTTTCGCTGATGTAAGAAGAAAGTAATGAAGAAAGCGGCGCTTCAATTAATGAACTAGTATGTATTAAAAAAAAGCTGTTTATTTATAGTTAGGTGGGCTTAAATGAAAATAAGTTTTAGTAATTATTTGCTAAAATCGAGTACTATTCTATCGTTTTAATGAAAGATAACGTTAAAGGTTTGGGATAGGATAAAAATGGTTTTTTCTCTTTTTTTCTCTTATATCGCTTCTTCACAGCGTCTCACAGCCATGCCTTCGCACTGAAAAAATGGCTGAGGAGAGCTTTCGAAAACTGCAATGCAGATTATTTATAGATGTCAAAATTTTTTATCATACTGTACGATCCAACAATATTTTTAATTAACTTACCCTTATGTGATTCTTTAAAAATATATTTTGAATAGACTAAGATTAACTTCCTTATTATTTTACATGGCATTCACTATTCTTATACTGACCTAACGACATAATTTAATTTTTCCACTTTTTTCCATTATCTAATGGATCTCCCGAGACTATAAATGTATCTAATGCAATATAAATAATAATACTAAGTTTTAGCCTCGCTTCATATTGTATAAGTATAAACCAATGTTTTGATCGAAAAATTCCATTAAAATCGGCCAATTATATTCACAAACATCTTTTTCTCAATTTATTGAAAATAACTTTCAGTCGAGGTTTTTTTCTATCGTTCGTTTTAAATGAGAATATTATAGATTCGTGATGACGTCAGCTGGTAAAAAAGTTCCAACTTTGAAATCTTTGAATAGTCAAGTGGTGTCTCCTAAATTAATTTTTAAGTGTGATATAAGTGAAAGTAAGTGACGAAAACTTTCCCACAGTTTATATCGTAGAGATAAAAAGTTGCGGAATCGTGATCTTTTACTACTCAATATTAACATCAGGTTGATATCGAGGGGAATGATTTTGTTACGATAGAGATATCGACTCGAAACAGGAATTTCACAGTAAATTTATTTTGAGACATTTGGTAAATTAATCATTACATTAACATCGTTAATTCGTAAAACTTGCCTCGAATTAGACTAAGAATATATATAATCGAGTGCATCGATAAAATTATTCATTATTATTTTAGATGTCTTATTTATATACCGTCCTTTAATTTTATTTGATATGATGCATCGTTTCCGACCTTCATAGAAGGAAGTTAGAATGAAGATGAACTAAAGATTCAATATCATACATTTTACAGACTCCAAATCATCTAGCGACCGCCTAAGAACAATGTTATTTTGTTTATGAGGAATACTTTGCATCTGAGTGGCTACGCGATGTTACTCCTTACTGACTGTACTTAGTACGATGAGGTATGCAACGCGTGCATGAGATGAGTGTAGGGAAGATGAGTGGAAGGGGTAGCGTTCGGAGGAAGAGAACCGCACCCTAACGCTCTCGAAATATCACGGCTTGGACGCTGGCCTTCTACGAGTTGAGAGGGGAAACGGGTGTGGAGGGAAAGCAGCTCCTTTAGAAAGATACGAAGCAACTCCCCAAGAATACTGTTTTATAGGGCGAGTTCATGAAAGGATTAAATTACTACTAAGTATAGTTTTTACTTCGTGTACTTGTCAAAAGAATTGAATACTAGAGCAATCTACTCACTACAAGTATCTCAACATATTAATTTAAATTGATTATAATTTTTTTTCTTGTAAAAGTTTTTAAAATACATTTAAGTAGTTTTGTAGATAAAAGGTTTTAGGCTAATTCTTAATTGATTGAAGAGGTAGTTTACGATTGTAAAACAAAACAAATACCATGGCGTTGACCTAATAGTTTCTTATTATAGAACGACTGGAAGTTTTCATTTTAAACGAGAATTTAACCCTCAAATTTGCGATCAGAGTGATTTTAGCATAATACAATCTGATAATTAGTAACCTAAGAAATAGTTACGCATATTATATGTTATTAATTAAGACATCCTATCTGACGGCCATAAAAATATTCTCTGTGCTAACTTAATTATGACAAACAGCAATATATTTCACAGATAAAAATTGTATTTTTAAATGATAACATTAATACAGGAAGACAAAGACAAGACAAAAAGTAATTTTTATCTCGATTGTTTGCTATAATTGCGATAAGGATGATATATTAATTTAATTTATACGCCATACATTCAGTTACGGAGCGAAATCTGACTTTTTCAGCTTTGGATCTGTGACACGATTAATCTCATATAAGAAAGTAAACATTTTTCATTTCAATAACGTGACATTAACAAATTTATAAAGAATAAACATTTAAAACGTTTTCCAAAATGTAAAACCGATGCAATTTAAAAAATATTTATTTTCCTATCCGATCTGATCTAATTTTACTGATGGTGTAATAATTGAAATCAACCTTAAAGTTTCTATAAATGCAATATAGTAAGTTCAATTTTATATAACAAGCAATATAATGCTTACGTTTCTGTGGCGCTTTAATGAATCATTGCAGCAGAGATTAACATCGATTTCAATAAATTCAATTATGAAAGTTATTTCTATGTAAATTTCCTATCGGTCAAATTTCTATAAGTCATTATTCTACGATATTATGAAAATATTGCCCAGTATAACGAATACTGGTTGATAGTACTCTTTATGGAGAGTGAGCTGTTACTAAAAAGGACAAATGTCCTCTTTTGATTAATCGCAAAAGTTTGGTTTACTATCTCTTTTACTATAACTCCTTGAATTTGAATTGAAAGGCGCTTCATGACAGATGAGTCGCGCCTAACAGCTGACACGAAGCGCGGTTGCCTACGTGAGGTTCACTTGCCGCGTTTTTACAAGGAGGAGGAGTATCATACTAGGCTCCGCCTATGATATCATCTACCTTTCCTAATATGGAGTACCATGGCTTGGATCGTGGCTCGGGATTGGTCCGCCGGGAGCTTGATTGATGGCCTCGTAAATACACTACGTTGACTGAGAAAGGTTTTATAAAGTTTTAGTGCCATGGCAGCCTTTATAAAGAACATGATCAGCAAAATCACGAACAAATCAAACTGTTACGTACCTACAATAGTAAATCATATCCTTTAAGATGTGTTCATGAAACAGTCACGCTGCGGCTCCTTGACGAGGAGAGATAGTGATTTGACTACGTTGTACTGCTCCACAACAAATATTGCAACAGCGGCGGAACTACTGCGCCACACTACTTCCAGCGAGAATTTTTAGAAGAATTTTGCTTGTAGTGAAGGACGAGGGACGTTGGTGACGGGTGTGGGGGAAAGAATTTAAACAAGAGATAGACGTGCGTGTGAAATCAGCTGATTGCAGTCATGAAGTCTTGGAAGTAGTCTGTATACTATGGCTTAAAATGATTATGGTAAGTCTGTCTTTTCTCTCTATTGATAAGTACATTTGTATGTACCGGGTAATATCTGGGCCGGTCACTGCCGCCTCTATTGACGTCTGCAGTGTACCGATGCCGTCTGAAGTGCACGTTTGGCAGACGATTATCAGTCTGCTTTTTGGCTTGTAGTTTTGGGTTGTCGCCACCAACCTATATCTGTATACTTTCTCGTGACAAATTCTTAGGTGCTATCACAATTTTTCAGAATCGGTGACATGAGTTTGAGTGAGTCGTGAGAAATTCGACGGACGACGATTTATTGCTTGTGATGGAGTGCTTTATTTCACGATGAGAATAGAACCAGGGAAAGAATCAGGGGTATACAATGGCTTGAAATCGTCAAATTCCTGATTTAGGGTTCAAGTGCAGTCGTATCAAGAAATATCTACTGTCACCCTGTGATGAAGAAGGCACCCATTGAGCTTGCATTTATTGGACTTATGCTTGCATTATAGTAAGTGTATGTTGAATATGTAACTGCAGCCTGCCAAGGTCGTTCATGTATCTGTGTTTGGAGGCCAGCTGTAGCTCGTCAATGCTAATCACATGACCTTGCCGATGGAAAAGGGCTCATTAGTATGTAGTGTTATTGCTGTAAAAGTAAGCTTGAAATGGTGAATTAAGCATTGGAGCAATTGATGTAAGCAGTAGGGTAGTGAGTGCTGATATATGATGAAATATTTTGAATTGTAATAGCTACGAGATGCATGCCCAGTGCTATGCTCTTGATTATTATTAATTTCTTTTCGCGTGACAATTTTTAAGTTTCAGTGCAATCTGTAATAATTAATATGCACCTTTTAATTTTCTTTTTTGCACTTATTTCCTGTCGTCACCAACCTTTATTTTGTGGTTATATTGATGTCTATGACCGTCTGCAAGCGGATCCATAGTAATTCATTTCGTCACCTATAGGTGGCCTGGTGTAGAACATCTGACGGTTGAAAATGTATCGTCTACACTTGAATGTTTTGATCTCATTTTTTGATAATATTGTTGAGGTAAAACTCATTTCTCTGAGCTACCGGCATGGTGTTATATTTTATCTATAATTAGTTGTTGGTGATTAAAAAAATGCACGAAGATACCACGGTTCGATTCCATTAGGTAAAGGACTTCTATGACAATTACCATTAACTTGTATTTTTCGTTTGCTTTAATTTAACTCTCACCTTCATACTACGTTTCACTTATATTTGAACTAGTAATTATTATTTACTTCCAAGAACACTAGCTGTGCAATCTATTTTTGATTTCTTTAATCATTCTTAATTTTTAAAATCGATTTTTTGATGTTGTTTTTTAATACAAACGCATTTTTATGTTCAAGTTTATTTATTTTAAATGGTCTCCCGTCCTACAGAATTGCATAGCATTGGGTGAACGCAGTAGTGATTAGGGGTCAACTTGAAGTACTATGTTTCTGGAGTTTCAATACTTTTGAGATTTTGTTTCTGTAATGATGAATGAATGGACTGGCTTGTGTACAGTGACAGTCATTCATGTAGAATGTTATTCAAAATTTATTTTAAACTTATGAAATAGTCTCAATGGTATTAAGTTTCGATATTTGAAAATAGTTAATGTTGGTGACTGATAAAATCAGTGATGTAATGTATTATTTATGTTTTAATATTCGTTAAATGGCTGATTTATCATCGTATGTAGTTTAGTTAGAATGAATAAATTATTGTTTGTAAATTTTTGAAGCACTAAATTTGGAAAGACGAAAACATGCTTGCCAGTTTGCTGAATATTTGTAGTATTATTTTAACAGTTTAATTTTATTTGAAATTAACCTTAATAATGTTTTGAGAAAATACAATTTTAGTGAATGAAACCAACCAAGTTGATTAGTTTAGTTTTATTTCCATAAAAAGGCATTAATAGAAAGAACCTACAGTGAGCACTGAGCATATATCCTTTTTTTAAGAAATGAATCCTTTTCCCTTACCACAGTGTTGGACTGAGCCCAAAAGGCCCACCTGGGGACTCTGTGGATGGGCCCCCATGGAGATGTGGAGTGAAGCCTGTGGTACTACCAAATGTGGTCTTCACTCTGGCTCCCAGCAGTTTGAGATTCCAAATTGAATTTTAGAAACTCGTATAAAAGTATGAATTCATAGTATTTGGGGCATTATTGCTTAATACTATAATTTTTTTATTGATAGTTCTTGTAGAGAGAGGCAAGGCTTCATAAGGCAATCTTAAGGGGTCCATCCATTTATTTCAATAGCCCAGGTGGTACAGTCCGACTCATAGTGAAATGCTGATGTATTGGATAGGCCCTCTGAGTTTTACTTTGTATATTTTTAAATTGTTAGTCAAGGCTTATGCACTTTGATTAGTGAAGTATATAGTGTTATGTGATGTTGTTTTTATAAAGAGTTGAAACACAAAACTTTGGATAGTGTTCTTGATGAAACCATCCTTGAAATGATTTTAGAAAAACAAAGAATTTTTAAATCACCGGAAGCCTCTGTGAAGTTTTTTTTCCAGTGATCAGAAGAGTATGATTGGCTATAAGCTGTTGTGACAAATATTTATGTCTAAGTTTATTATAACTTGAGCTTGAAGTTGTGAAAGATTGGTTCTTATTTTGTGTGAAAAATATAATTTTCGTGGAAAATTAATTGAGCTGCATAATGAGAATTTATGGGGTTATTCTGTGATAATTTATCTAATAGTGCAGTATATAAATTTTTGGAAAATTTTGATAAATTTGGTTTACTTGATAGTAATTTTTATACAATGAAGCTATCATCTCCGTATAATGATTCCCAAGTTTTAATTTTTATTATAGTTTTTTTCATGCTGTTATATTTGCCATTCACTGTCGAACCTCTCACAATGGCCTTTCCACTAGATTTTAATGTTTTTTAACCAATTTGACACATTTACATAAAAGCCGATAGTCAAACCTCGCTTAGGTAATCAACCACTCAAAACTGCTATTCTTTCATGGATTCTGGGAAGGCCATGTTAGAGGTTTGAAGTATTTTCAAAATTCAGGTTTTCTGATTAAACCTACATTACTAAGAATTCCAAGTGGTATATAGTAGGTGAATGCTTGTTTTTGTTCTGAAATAGTATTTCTTGATGACATTTTTTAAATGATTGGATATAAAAATATAATGTGGTGCAATAAATCTAGTTATCTTATAATTAACTGCATAATCAGATGAATGCATAATGGGATACTTTTAACAAAGCATATGATAGATTGGACTAATATCATCAAACATTTGTTTTAATGATTTGGTGCATAGTTTTAATATAGTATTCTTTATTTACTCCGTTATTTCTTGAGGCGTTTAATTTAATTTATTTTAATTTATGGGTTGAAAAAGTTCAGTATCGTGCTTATGAAAGCAACAATTAATATTGTAGGAAATATAATACTGTCTTTCCCATGAAGTAATGTTTATCACCATTTATTAATTTTAGAATGTTATTTCCATTTCCATAACATCCTTTATTTTAGTATTAATAAGTTGGTGTATGTTTGTTGATTGTTAACAAATTTTTAACAACCGTAACAAAGAAGTTTCGCATTTTAAAATAGTTTCTGAGAAGTTATCATGATTATGTCACTACCATTGAATATTTTTTATTGTTTCTATTTTCAAGATTATATTGACCTCTGTTGATATTTTGTTTCAAGTATCTTTGGTGTGAGTAAAGGTGCATATATTCATATTGACTGTTATTAACAAATTTTTAACAACCTTAACAACGAAGTTTTGCAGTTTTAAGGAGTTTCTGAGGAGTTATCATGATTATTGTCACTACCATTGAATATTTTTTATTGTTTCTATTTTCAAGATTATATTGACCTCTGTTGATATTTTGTTTCACGTATCTTTGGTGTGAGTAAAGGTGCATATATTCATTATTTAGTACACCTTTATTCTTAAATGGCCCTTTCCAATCTTCCTTAGGGTGTTATTACTTTCTTATTTTTGCAAAGGATCATTCTGTATGGATTGCTGAGCACAGGAAAGATTCATTTCATCATAAAGTATTCAACCTAATAGTTTCACTTATTAGTTGCCCATAATTTTTAGAAAATTAATTACAAAAAAGACAATTAAACAACGCGTATGATCAATTACTGATTGTTTGTTCGACCATTTTGTTTGAAAAAATAACGTTGCCAATTGTGATTCATATATATTTATTTCTAAACTTTTCCCACAATTATACCTACCTTCGCGCCTTTTTTATAATTTTCACTGTATGTAGCTAATTTGCCCTTTTTACGAGTTCGGCACGAAATTTGAATTTTTTCGATTCAGTGTAAGAATACATTAATTAATCAATCTGCCATGCTTTCGTATGATCTTAATCCGAGGTAGTTTCGTCTCAGTTCGCCGAATTCGCATTCTTTTTTTCTAGTGTTCTCTGTAGAAGTTCTTTTAAATTTTGTGCTGGTAAAATGTGATAGATTTTTCTCTATGGAAACGGTATCTTGCCTTCATCCGGTAAATACCATTCTTTGGATTTTCATGAAACTTGTTTCATCTCGTCCAGTTTATTCTGCTACTTCTCTCACTCATTCCGTGTGTTCTTTACCTGACACTATTTTACCATCGAATAGTTTATTTTCCCACAATACTAAAAGAACTAGAAATTGGTTCGTTTTTTTGCGCTTTTGGCTATTTAGTCTGGCTAAATACGGGAATATTTTTTACTCGGAATACTTTCAAGTTCATTTTCGCAGTATCGAATTTCTCCGTTGAAGCGTGTCATACGACAATTTTTATATTGTTTCCGCAATCGATTCGACTTCGTTTTTACTTTAAAAATTGCATTAATCACAAATCTTGATGTCTTGCTTTAATTTTTCGTGTCATGGTTCCACACATTTTTATGAGGCTATCTTAATAATTTAATCGAACTTCGTTGTAGAATTCATTATTGGTGATCACCATAAATAACTGTCTTCATTCACTCTAGCCATTACCCACAAAGGCAGCGGAGATAAGAAATTGGACTTTGTAGTCTTTGCCGATAGTACATACAATCGCTGTTTTCCTGCTGCTTCGAATATAATGCTGTCTGGTACGTTTCATGTATCTGTATAAAATGTCTACGTTATGTCGATGAAACAATCGTTTCAATACGATTGCTAAAATGTCGATATTAGAGGAAAAATTATTTTTTCCAATAAATTAATGAAATTCGCTTCTTTTGTCTTTAAAGTCTAATCTGACCCGCAGAATCATTGGCAACTTGCAATGCGGCCCGCCGAGAGGTTCGCAACCACCAATGCGGCCCGCCATGCGTAAAAGCTTGCCCACCACTGGTTTACATCAAACCAAAGTAGAAAATGTTAACCTCCAGGAATCGTAAATCTGACCTTTGTTAATTAGTTGTTTCATTAGTAAACAACCGCAACTGTTTGTGAAAATCGTAACTTGGGTGTACTTTTACAAAACGACCAAATTTGATTTAAACGAATTTCGAAAATTATTTGCATAGTCGAGTATTTTATTTCCTAATATATTTTATTGTACTGAAAATCGCACATCCGCCCCGAATGTGTGATTTTCTTTGCGCCGCATGTTTATTTTTCAACATGCTCGTCGCACGCAGATTTTGCTTTGAAGTGCGGCTAATCACTGCACGCTAATCAAATCTTTAGCTCTAAAATATCGATTATATTCACTTAGAAACATGAAAAGCAGTACGGATAAAAGCATACATGAAGAACATAAATTAACTTTATTTAAAATGACAATTTTAAAGGCATTTAAAATAACTACCAGTGTTAAAAATGCGTTAGTTGAGATAACCTAATTTTTAAGTAAATAGCCTCATTTAAAAAACCTTTTTAAAAAATAACCTCCTTTGAAATAGATTCTTTTGAATTAAAAGCAGTTTTTTTATCGTATGATTAACGACGATGGGATAATTATATTGTTTGATTAATTTAGCTTATTCAGATTTACCTTCCTCTTATTTTTTTTACTCAAGAATTGCATTTTACTTTATTTATCAAATAGTTATGGAAATGGCTGAATGTCTTATTAGTGAAATCTATATGCAAATTACGTTTCAGTAACCTTTTTTATCAGTGGTTTTAACGTTAGCATTAATAGTAATTTCTTGTCTTTCGTTAATAATTTGATTACCAGGCAACTTTAATTTTATATATGTTATATATTTATTTATTTATATAATTAACTGAGCTGTACTTATTTTGAAATCCATTTTTGCAAAAAAGTAATAAAAAGAAAAACTTAGAAAGTTAAATCAGGTGGTTCCTAATAAAAAAGTTATTCCTCTTTTTCTTATTTTATTGTTACTTTAATTTTGATGGGAATAACCACCTTTTTCGCGTAGAATATTTAAGGAAGAAGGTAACACGGGCGATTAAAAATTTTCTCTCTGTAATTATTTTAATAACTTATGGGATATTAGTCTGCAATCGTCTCTAATAACGTATTTCTTTAGGTGTTGGCAAATTTTTCACTCGTACCTGTACCTGCATTTCCTTATTACATTAGCCACATTTATAAAGATTTTATCGCCACCTTATAAAATTGTTTCGAAAGTATTAGTTTGGTTAAATTATTCAATAACTCGCCTCAACTAGATGGTTCTTTCCTTCATAAACTCCTTTAATGTTCTGATTACTCTTAAGGGTACCTCTAGAATAGATAAATGGCCAGGACAGTTTCTAAAGGTGAAAATACATAGATTTTGATACTCGGTCACATTGGTGGCGAACCTTATTATAGTGTGTCATGAAGGTACGAAAAGTTGCTCTAGAATATTTTTGCATGCCAAGTTAGTTGATTTATCTGCAGAAGTCGTAATGTACGGCTTTTTCGAAGTTAAAAATAATGTATATAAATAATTAACTGCAAGAAGTTGCTGTATACGAGAGGCTGCGCGTAAATTTACATATCGTGCCAAGTTAGGCTCGCATGTTATAGGATCGCCATCCCTGCTCTGTACTAAAATATACAGGTTGATTTGAAATTCGAGAACCAATAAAATTAGATATATCTCAAGACAAATCAAATGAAAATGTAGCAGATGATATGGACATCTACGTCAATCATAAAAAAGTCCATCGGATGAATGTTTCTATTACAAAATAGCTTCGGTAGTAATAGTTACTCAAACGCTTTCTGCTTAAAAGAGTTTCCTAGTTGATACATTTGATACAAGTCGTAAGGCGGGGTCAGTTGTTTATATTTTGGCGTTCAATCTTTCGAAGTTATAAATTTATTTTGTAATTTTTCGAGTAAAGCATTCTTCATTCATCGAGGATTGTTTGAAAAGAAAGTTATCCCAAGTAATGCATTATTTAACAGCGTGAGAGTGATTATACTTCACATTGGTGACATTACGGAGTTGAAATCATTATGGTCACCTCATTTCACGTTTGGATTATGGAAGAATCACGCTTAACGAATCAACGTGGCCTTAAAGAACTAAAAGTGAGAATACCCAAGAATTCTGTGAGAAAACGTTCTAAGGAGTAACTTGCTACGTCCAGAATTTCGTAAGAGAAAAGTTTTGAATAAAATAACTATAACACTAAAAAGGCAATTTCTCACTGCGATTTATTTAATGAGATATAGATATTTTTCGTGGTTCTCGGATAAAAAATCACCTAGAACATTTGATTATATAACTAAGGAGTTTCCTTGAAAATTTTCCAGCTTTCCGGTGTTTTCTTGGAAGGATAGTGGATTGTAAACTTTCGTCGTTCATGTGTCTTACGGAGTTTCTTCATAAGAGGTCAATATGGAAATTAAAAAGGTACTTTCTTTTACAAATATTAGGAAATTTAAAGCGAAATAAGCTTTTTTATTCCATCGTATTGAAAATTGTAAAGCAATTAACATTTAGCTAAGTTTTGCTACACTTTGTGAATATCTGAATATTTAACAGATCAAGAATTATTTTGAAAAACTCGGAAGGAGTTTTTTTCTATGTAAATATGAGAACTTTTTATTCTTAACAATTGCTTCTGTGTATTTCATGCTGTAATTCTGTCTTTTTTGGATTCAATTTAAAGATGAAAATTTTTAAAAGTAAATTTTTTGTGTTATAGAGCTCTTGGATAATCGTAAGCTTCAATATTTACTTGAAGCTTCATAACAAGTATTCACTTAAATAGGGTTATGTAGCATTTCCCTCTTTGCAAGATTAGCAGTCTTGAGCAAAGGAATATGTTTGTTCTTTTTAAGATCACGATTTTTTCATTTCATGTTTACATATTCACTTATTTTAAATGAAAGCAATCAAAAACCGATAATTAGGAACTCGCTGCCCCTATGGTATGTACTTGCACAGTACTAGAGCGGGTGACAGTTTCTTTCAACAAATCTTGCAGTTGTCAGGGTCTAATCTTCTATGGGATGTATTCTCGTTTCATTTATTAAAGTAATTATTATTGCGAATTTATTCGAAGAATAATTCGACGATGACGCTTAATTCTATTATTCTAAATTAAAAGGTTGGTATAGTTTTCTTAAACGTGATAGGAACGCTATTGATATTTTCTCGGTGTTTCAGATTATATCCGTACATACCAACTTTGAAAAAGATTCTTCGATCATAGACTTTGATATTTTTTACAGTTGGGCTCGTTGCTATGGTGGAATCAGAATCTTATAATAGCCCTATTACAATTAATAAATTCGTACCGGAAGATGGTATCTTGAGATATATTCCCGTCGCACGCCTTGTTGTTTAGAGGGGTGGGGTTGAGGTGATGAGGTTGGGTGTTGGCTACGCGTGCGTGGGTGCATGTGTGAGGCCGCAAGTGTGCAGGGGGCGCGGTACTCCGGGTGCTGTGAAGAACCCCACCCAGCAAGTTCGCATTCCAGGCGTGCTGTGCGTCCCCTTCCCTCGCGGATCTCTTCTCCCCATCCCACTTCCCACCTCATCTCCCCCCCCCTCCTCTCAATCCTCTTCCTATACCCTCCCCTCCCACTATTCGCGTCCCGACCTCCCAACACTCCCTCCGGTCTCTTCTTAGCCCAACACCCACTTTTTCCCCTCCCCCTCCTTTCTCGCCATATTCTAACACTAACCTCTCCTCTCCCTACCCTTACCATTTCTTTCTCTCTCCATTCCCTCTCATTCCTCTCTCTCTCTTCCTGTCTTTCTTTCTCCTCCTACACTCGCTGTACTGACTCCCACGTCTTCTCCCCCTCTCTGCCCCCCTTCTCCACCCTGTATTGCCTTCTGCGACCTCTATCGCGCACAAAAACCTGTTTCTCTATTTCTCCTCTCACTTCTTCGATGCTTTCCCCACCCTTTTCATTTCTACCATCCCCACCTCACATATTTAAGTTTACTCTCCGTTTTCGTGACTTAATGATTGTAATTGTGCGCGAGAGGCCACGAGATTTTTTTAGCCACCGATTGTTGAGATAGATCAGTTGGTTCCAAAAGTGTGGGTTTAGCTATTAGGATGCTCGATTTTTTTGGTGTAATATCAGAAAAATGAGTTGTCATTTATTACCGAACTGTTCTTACGGATTAGCCCGTGGTGGCGGATGAAAATGACCAGAGGGTGTATCCGTGTGGTTCTAGTTAGCGAAAATTATTTCGTTCGATTTAACACTTATAGTGAATGTGACCTGCCAAAGGAGAACCGGTTATCGCCTTTCAGGCCTTGGTTGGTGCAAGATTCGGATTCCTGAGATTGAAGGCCTTCAAAATGTCGTTACTTTCGTTTTTTTTACTCGCGAAGTGTTTAATGGAAGCATCCTGATTGGAAAATATTACGATCAATTAGCCGATTCGGCTTTAGCTATTCATGTTCAGTTAGATATATTACACTTCGGTAAATAATATTTTGAAATTTTTTATGGGTTTCGATTCATCAGTAACTATAATGATATTTTTATTTCCTTTGGAAACGGTAGTTTTAGGAGAGGTTTAAATTATTTCACTTGTACTAAGTTACTAGTTTCTCTAGTCATTGCTTGTCCGCAAGAATAATCGTTAATCAGATAATATTAGTTTTCGAATATTGTTTTTAAAATAAAAGAAAATGCAAACTTATTGTATATTGTTTTTAGTCGCAATTTGATAATTTACTCTTATTTATAGTCTGTTAAGGAATTTATTGATTAGAGCCGTTAAGTATGTGGTATTATCAGGGGCAGATCTAGAAATTGCCCCTCCCCCCTCTTGATTCCGCCTCTTTCGACGACCATACATTTTGAAAATCCATACCCCATCAGAAACTATCTTTCCTTTGCCATACAGACTTCTTCGGTGTAGAAACAAGGAATGTTGCGCGGAATGAATTTAAGAATGCACCCAGTGGAGGGCAATTGGATCGTCCAAGGGGAGGGCGATTGCCCCACCACCCCATTGGATCCCCCATTGGGTGTTATGTCTTTAATTAGGGACAACTCAAATCTCTCCAATATACTATGTCAGTAAGCTTCCTACAATTTTCATGGAAAGAAAGCCTATTAATTTTAAGTTTTTAGCAACATTAAAAATTTTAATTTGAAATACCCGGTACATGCTGATGATCTTCGTTGTAAACAAATGTCCATCGTTAATATTTCTTAAATCAATAAAAGCTCGAATAGCGATTAATTTTAAGGCTTGAAGCGGAACATTTTTACTCGAACCCGGATTTACTTAAATGAACTCTGTCCCAGCCTTCGCTAGATGGGGGAATGCAGTCAGTCCGTCTGCTTCGAACTAGCAAAATTGCACGCAATATTATAAATATATATATATATATATATAGTAAACCCTTGTTAACACGAACTCCAAGGGAGAATCAACTCTTGTGTTCGTGTTTACCGAGTTCGTGATAACCGAATTATACATTAAAAATTGAATAAAATATTACAGTTTTCTGCTATATATGTACATCCATATAATCTGTTCATGTTAAATACATTATTATTAATAACACCACAAATTCGCTGTTTGGACTTATATTCAAATTAACATAACATCAAATTTGATGTAAATGATAAATCTCAAGTATCTGCAACACTATAATGTTCACGTTGAATTCAAATGATGTAAATATGTATGTATTAACTTACTTTTACTAAATCTTCCTGCTTTTCGTTGTCGACTCCGCATATCGTCGAGCGTCTCTTTATTTTTCACAATTGTGGACAATGTGGATTTCGGAGTTTTATATTTTCCTGTAATTCTTGTTTTAGAAAAAATACCACCTCTAGTATTTTCATTTTTGTTGTCAGCGTAATTAAAGTTTGGCTTCTTCTGCAGCTTATGCTATCCATTTATATGGTTGAATGTTTACACAGAAAAAATTACCGCAAGGAATGCAAATATCTATGTTAACACAATGAAAGCGTCCGCGTTTGTAACGTCTTCCCCTATTTAAGGCACTCTTGAAAGATGAAAACGACTGAGGGTCAAGATAATTAGAGCCAGGAATGAAGACAGTTGCTGAATCAACTTTCTTAGAATCCCATGGCATTCGTGTATTGAACTTTTTACACAAACAACCCCTCTACACGCCGGAAATAAAGTGTTCACGACAAATCGGAAATTTGAATTCTAGTTTTAAAAATTGTCTCATAATTGGATACAGCCGTTGAATATTATGTCTGTTGCTTGAATTTTTGATTTAAAATGATCACTTGACATGTCAAAGGCAAAACAATACAGATTCCTTCTGGCGCTGGTTATTTTGGATTTACTTTTTAGCTCATTTATATTTGCTAGATAAGTTGGATAGGCGTCGACGGTCGTATTTCGGCCTCTATTTCAGCCGATGGATGGAGGTTTAATGCTTTCCATTTTTTCTTTGCGGCGTCTGGACGATCTTTCGTGGAATATGTCTAGAAACTCATAAAAGGATGTCTCGGGTCTTATATCGCCTTATGTCTGTACGTTAGTATCCCATCGAAAAGGGGAAATTATTTACGTAATGGCTGCGATCCTTTATTGTCCCACACAGTCTCCTTAAAGTCCTTTGAGCTTTTATGTCCCTGAAAGACGTAGAATAATTTTCACCGAGAATCGGAACGATTTCGTTGGTTTATAATTTAGTTTTGTCAAATCAATTTTTATTTTTTTTCTCGATTTTAACTCCAATCCATCCTGTTATGTCTCTCAGTTATTTAGAAGTGTTAGATCGCATTTTTGTCAATAATTATTTTTGTGAGATGTTTAGAAAAGAAGTTATTCCTTTCAGATGTTATTATAAAGAGAGCGTTTCGTTTTGTATCGCGATGACCTAGAAATCCGCTTTATAAATTTTCCCATCGTCGGAACGCAATTTATTCCGGCCAAGGGTAAAACACTCCATCGCGGCAACTTCTAGATCAGATTTTGGTGCCAGCAATATATACTTAGCAGTCATTATACAGCAAGGGATTATACGGAAATAAAAAAATCGCTTACGTTCTCTGAAGTTTACATATTAACGGCGTCTCAAGTTCCTGGAGTTTCTTCGTTATGTCTTTAACGATCCTCTGAGGAGGATTTACGCTCAGTTTTTTGTTGCCTTCGTTGCATTTCTTTCCTTTCCTTTATAATTCTTTTAACTATGGTCGTGTGCGAAGTATTCACTGTATCCATTCTTACATTCTGAGATACCTATCATAGGATATTTTCGCTATGCATATTCGTCATTATTTCAAATGTCTAGTAAATCTATACATAGGCGGTAATTGACCTATAAACGCAACTCTCTCTCCTCGCATAATGAGGTTTATATTGAATGGTAAACTAACTCTTCCCTGTGAAAATTATAGACGCGGAAACACTTTTATTATTTCCAAAAAGGATTTTTGTGTAGCAGCTCGTTTCTCGACCTCGGAGACTCCTAAATTAATCTCGGCGTGATTTGAAGAGATGATAAAATTTCTTCCGGAAACAACTATTTATACATTAAAAAACTTTTATCGGTGTTTATTAGATCGTGTTTTATTTGCCCGCCTTTCAGACCTTCGATCAGTTATCGCTTTGTAAAATGATCTTTTTCGGCGCCCAAAGGAAACCGGTTAACCCGTGCGTTTTTCGTGTACTTGGTTAAGTTTGTCTCGGTAATTATGGTTCAATTACGACTTTTGCTAATTTATGTTTGTTCGTCTTCTCCAATCTTCTGCCGTTTTCGACATCTTTATTTCTCCGTAACTATAAATAAAAAGTGGTCCGTGAATGGTCATATTAATGTTATAGATAAACATGGTATTTTTCGACGTTTATTTCTCTTAAAAATCGACGATTAAAATCGACGTTTATTTTTCGTAAAATTTGACGAATAAAATCGACATTTGTCTTTCTTAAAATTCGACGATTTAAATCGACGTTTATTTTTCTTAAAATTTGACGATTAAAATCGACATTTATTTTTCTTAAAATTCTACGATTAAAATCGACGTTTATTTTTCTTAAAATTCGACAATTGAAATCGACATTTATTTTTCTTAAAATTCGACGATTAAAATCGGTTTATTTTTCTTAAAATTCGACGATTAAAATCGGTTTATTTTTCTTAAAATTCGACGATTAAAATCGGTTTATTTTTCTTAAAATTCGACGATTAAAATCGACGTTTATTTTTCTTAAAATTCGACGTTTAAAATCGACATTTATTTTTCTTAAAATTCTACGATTAAAATCGACGTTTATTTTTCTTAAAATTCGACAATTGAAATCGACATTTATTTTTCTTAAAATTCGACGATTAAAATCGGTTTATTTTTCTTAAAATTCGACGATTAAAATCGGTTTATTTTTCTTAAAATTCGACGATTAAAATCGGTTTATTTTTCTTAAAATTCGACGATTAAAATCGACGTTTATTTTTCTTAAAATTCGACGTTTAAAATCGACATTTATTTTTCTTAAAATTCGACGATTAAAATCTACATTTATTTTTCTTAAAATTCGATGTTTAAAATAGACGTTTATTTTTCTTAAAATTCGACGATTAAAATCGACGTTTATTTTTCTTAAAATTCGACGATTAAAATCGACGTTTATTTTTCTTAAAATCCGACGATTAAAATCAATATTTCTTTTTCTTAAAATCCGACGATTAAAATCGACGTTTATTTGTCTTAAAATTCGACGTTTAAAATAGACGTTTATTTTTCTTAAAATTCGACGATTAAAATCAACGTTTATTTCTCTTAAAATTCGACGATTAAAATCTACGTTTATTTTTCTTAAAATCCGACGATTAAAATCGACGTTTTTTTTCTTAAAATCCGACGATTAAAATCTACATTTATTTTTCTTAAAATCCGACCATTAAAATCGACGTTTATTTATCTTAAAATCCGACGATTAAATCGACGTTTATTTCTTTTAAAATCTGACGATTAAAATCGACGTTTATTTCTCTTAAAATTCGACGATTGAAATCGACGTTTATTTCTTTTAAAATCCGACCATTAAAATCGAAGTTTATTTTTCTTAAAATTTGACGATTAAAATCGACGTTTATTTTTCTTAAAATTCGACGTTTAAAATCGACATTTATTTTTCTTAATATTCAACGATTAAAATAGACGTTTATTTTTCTTAAAATTCGACGATTAAAATCGACATTTATTTTTCTTAAAATTCGACGATTAAAATCGACGTTTATTTTTCTTAAAATTCGACGATTTAAATCGACATTTATTTTTCTTAAAATTCGACGATTAAAATCGACGTTTATTTTTCTTAAAATTCGACGATTAAAATCGACGTTTATTTTTCATAAAATTCGACGATTAAAATCAACTTTTATTTCTCTTAAAATTCGACGATTAAAATCTACGTTTATTTTTCTTAAAATCCGACGATTAAAATCGACGTTTATATTTCTTAAAATTCGACGATTAAAATCGACGTTTGTTTTTCTTAAAATCCGACGATTAAAATCGACGTTTATTATTCTTAAAATCCGACGATTAAAATCGACTTTTTTTTTCTTAAAATCCGACGATTAAAATCTACATTTATTTTTCTTAAAATTAGACGATTAAAATCGACGTTTATTTTTCATAAAATTCGACGATTTAAATCGACATTTATTTTTCTTAAAATCCGATTATTAAAATCGACATTTATTTTTCTTAAAATCCGATTATTAAAATCGACATTTATTTTTCTTAAAATCCGACCATTAAAATCGACGTTTGTTTTTCTTAAAATTAGACGATTAAAATCGACGTTTATTTTTCTTAAAGACCAACGTTTAAAATCGACGTTTATTATTCTTAAAATTCGACGATTAAAATCGACGTTTATTTTTCTTAAAATTCGACGATTAAAATCGGTTTATTTTTCTTAAAATTCGACGTTTAAAATCGACGTTTATTTTTCTTAAAATTTGACGATTAAAATCGACATTTATTTTTCTTAAAATTCGACTATTAAAATCGACGTTTATTTTTTTTAAATTCGACTATTAAAACCTAAATTAATTTTTCCTTAAATTAGACTATTATAATCTACATTTGTTTTTCTTAAAATCCGACGATTAAAATGGACGTTTATTTTTCTTAAAATTCGACGATTAAAATCGACATTTATTTTTCTTAAAATTCGACTATTAAAATCGACGTTTATTTTTTTTAAATTCGACTATTAAAACCTAAATTAATTTTTCCTTAAATTAGACTATTATAATCTACATTTGTTTTTCTTAAAATCCGACGATTAAAATGGACGTTTATTTTTCTTAAAATTCGACGATTAAAATCGACGTTTATTTTTCTTAATATTCGACGATTAAAATCTACGTTTGTTTTTCTTAAAATCCGATTATTAAAATCGACGTTTGTTTTTCTTAAAATTCGACGATTAAAATCGACATTTATTTTTCTTAAAATTCGACGATTAAAATCGACGTTTATTTTTCTTAATATTCGACGATTAAAATCGACGTTTATTTTTCTTAAAATCCGACGATTAAAATATACGTTTGTTTTTCTTAAAATCCGATTATTAAAATCGACGTTTGTTTTTCTTAAAATCCGACGATTAAAATGGACGTTTATTTTTCTTAAAATTCGACGATTAAAATCGACGTTTATTTTTCTTAAAATCCGACGATTAAAATATACGTTTATTTTTCTTAAAATTCGACCATTAAAATCGACGTTTGTTTTTCTTAAAATTAGACGATTAAAATCGACGTTTATTTTTCTTAAAATTCGACGATTAAAATATACGTTTATTTTTCTTAAAATTCGACCATTAAAATCGACGTTTGTTTTTCTTAAAATTAGACGTTTAAAATCGACGTTTATTTTTCTTAATATTCGACGATTAAAATCGACGTTTATTTTTCTTAAAATCCGACGATTAAAATCGACGTTTATTTTTCTTAAAATTCGACTATTAAAATCGACGTTTGTTTTTCTTAAAATCCGACGATTAAAATCGACGTTTATTTTTCTTAAAATTCGACGATTAAAATCGACGTTTATTTTTCTTAAAATTCGACTATTAAAATCGACGTTTATTTTTTTTAAATTCGACTATTAAAACCTAAATTAATTTTTCCTTAAATTAGACTATTATAATCTACATTTGTTTTTCTTAAAATCCGACGATTAAAATGGACGTTTATTTTTCTTAAAATTCGACGATTAAAATCGACGTTTATTTTTCTTAATATTCGACGATTAAAATCTACGTTTGTTTTTCTTAAAATCCGATTATTAAAATCGACGTTTGTTTTTCTTAAAATTCGACGATTAAAATCGACATTTATTTTTCTTAAAATTCGACGATTAAAATCGACGTTTATTTTTCTTAATATTCGACGATTAAAATCGACGTTTATTTTTCTTAAAATCCGACGATTAAAATATACGTTTGTTTTTCTTAAAATCCGATTATTAAAATCGACGTTTGTTTTTCTTAAAATCCGACGATTAAAATGGACGTTTATTTTTCTTAAAATTCGACGATTAAAATCGACGTTTATTTTTCTTAAAATCCGACGATTAAAATATACGTTTATTTTTCTTAAAATTCGACCATTAAAATAGACGTTTGTTTTTCTTAAAATTAGACGATTAAAATCGACGTTTATTTTTCTTAAAATTCGACGATTAAAATCGGTTTATTTTTCTTAAAATTCGACGCTTAAAATCGACGTTTATTTTTCTTAAAATTTGACGATTAAAATCGACGTTTATTTTTCTTAAAATTCGACGATTAAAATCGACGTTTATTTTTCTTAAAATTCGACGATTAAAATCGACATTTATTTTTCTTAAAATTCGACGATTAAAATCGGTTTATTTTTCTTAAAATTCGACGCTTAAAATCGACGTTTATTTTTCTTAAAATTAGACGATTAAAATCTACGTTTATTTTTCTTAAAATTCGACGATTAAAATCGACATTTATTTTTCTTAAAATTCGACGATTAAAATCGACGTTTATTTTTCTTAAAATTCGACGATTAAAATCGACATTTATTTCTCTTAAAATTCGACGATTAAAATCTACGTTTATTTTTCTTAAAATCCGACGATTAAAATCGACGTTTTTTTTCTTAAAATCCGACGATTAAAATCTACATTTATTTTTCTTAAAATCCGACCATTAAAATCGACGTTTATTTATCTTAAAATCCGACGATTAAATCGACGTTTATTTCTTTTAAAATCTGACGATTAAAATCGACGTTTATTTCTCTTAAAATTCGACGATTGAAATCGACGTTTATTTCTTTTAAAATCCGACCATTAAAATCGAAGTTTATTTTTCTTAAAATTTGACGATTAAAATCGACGTTTATTTTTCTTAAAATTCGACGTTTAAAATCGACATTTATTTTTCTTAATATTCAACGATTAAAATAGACGTTTATTTTTCTTAAAATTCGACGATTAAAATCGACATTTATTTTTCTTAAAATTCGACGATTAAAATCGACGTTTATTTTTCTTAAAATTCGACGATTTAAATCGACATTTATTTTTCTTAAAATTCGACGATTAAAATCGACGTTTATTTTTCTTAAAATTCGACGATTAAAATCGACGTTTATTTTTCATAAAATTCGACGATTAAAATCAACTTTTATTTCTCTTAAAATTCGACGATTAAAATCTACGTTTATTTTTCTTAAAATCCGACGATTAAAATCGACGTTTATATTTCTTAAAATTCGACGATTAAAATCGACGTTTGTTTTTCTTAAAATCCGACGATTAAAATCGACGTTTATTATTCTTAAAATCCGACGATTAAAATCGACTTTTTTTTTCTTAAAATCCGACGATTAAAATCTACATTTATTTTTCTTAAAATTAGACGATTAAAATCGACGTTTATTTTTCATAAAATTCGACGATTTAAATCGACATTTATTTTTCTTAAAATCCGATTATTAAAATCGACATTTATTTTTCTTAAAATCCGATTATTAAAATCGACATTTATTTTTCTTAAAATCCGACCATTAAAATCGACGTTTGTTTTTCTTAAAATTAGACGATTAAAATCGACGTTTATTTTTCTTAAAGACCAACGTTTAAAATCGACGTTTATTATTCTTAAAATTCGACGATTAAAATCGACGTTTATTTTTCTTAAAATTCGACGATTAAAATCGGTTTATTTTTCTTAAAATTCGACGTTTAAAATCGACGTTTATTTTTCTTAAAATTTGACGATTAAAATCGACATTTATTTTTCTTAAAATTCGACTATTAAAATCGACGTTTATTTTTTTTAAATTCGACTATTAAAACCTAAATTAATTTTTCCTTAAATTAGACTATTATAATCTACATTTGTTTTTCTTAAAATCCGACGATTAAAATGGACGTTTATTTTTCTTAAAATTCGACGATTAAAATCGACATTTATTTTTCTTAAAATTCGACTATTAAAATCGACGTTTATTTTTTTTAAATTCGACTATTAAAACCTAAATTAATTTTTCCTTAAATTAGACTATTATAATCTACATTTGTTTTTCTTAAAATCCGACGATTAAAATGGACGTTTATTTTTCTTAAAATTCGACGATTAAAATCGACGTTTATTTTTCTTAATATTCGACGATTAAAATCGACGTTTATTTTTCTTAAAATCCGACGATTAAAATCGACGTTTATTTTTCTTAAAATTCGACTATTAAAATCGACGTTTGTTTTTCTTAAAATCCGACGATTAAAATCGACGTTTATTTTTCTTAAAATTCGACGATTAAAATCGACGTTTATTTTTCTTAAAATTCGACTATTAAAATCGACGTTTATTTTTTTTAAATTCGACTATTAAAACCTAAATTAATTTTTCCTTAAATTAGACTATTATAATCTACATTTGTTTTTCTTAAAATCCGACGATTAAAATGGACGTTTATTTTTCTTAAAATTCGACGATTAAAATCGACGTTTATTTTTCTTAATATTCGACGATTAAAATCTACGTTTGTTTTTCTTAAAATCCGATTATTAAAATCGACGTTTGTTTTTCTTAAAATTCGACGATTAAAATCGACATTTATTTTTCTTAAAATTCGACGATTAAAATCGACGTTTATTTTTCTTAATATTCGACGATTAAAATCGACGTTTATTTTTCTTAAAATCCGACGATTAAAATATACGTTTGTTTTTCTTAAAATCCGATTATTAAAATCGACGTTTGTTTTTCTTAAAATCCGACGATTAAAATGGACGTTTATTTTTCTTAAAATTCGACGATTAAAATCGACGTTTATTTTTCTTAAAATCCGACGATTAAAATATACGTTTATTTTTCTTAAAATTCGACCATTAAAATCGACGTTTGTTTTTCTTAAAATTAGACGATTAAAATCGACGTTTATTTTTCTTAAAATTCGACGATTAAAATCGGTTTATTTTTCTTAAAATTCGACGCTTAAAATCGACGTTTATTTTTCTTAAAATTTGACGATTAAAATCGACGTTTATTTTTCTTAAAATTCGACGATTAAAATCGACGTTTATTTTTCTTAAAATTCGACGATTAAAATCGACATTTATTTTTCTTAAAATTCGACGATTAAAATCGGTTTATTTTTCTTAAAATTCGACGCTTAAAATCGACGTTTATTTTTCTTAAAATTTGACGATTAAAATCGACGTTTATTTTTCTTAAAATTCGACGATTAAAATCGACATTTATTTTTCTTAAAATTCGACGATTAAAATCGACGTTTATTTTTCTTAAAATTCGACGATTAAAATTGACATTTATTTTTCTTAAAATTCGACGATTAAAATCGGTTTATTTTTCTTAAAATTCGACGATTAAAATCGACGTTTATTTTTCTTAAAATTCGACAATTGAAATCGACGTTTATTTTTCTTAAAATTTGACGATTAAAATCGACGTTTATTTTTCTTAAAATTCGACAATTGAAATCGACGTTTGTTTTTCTTAAAATTAGACGATTAAAATCGACGTTTATTTTTCTTAAAATTCGACAATTGAAATCGACGTTTATTTTTCTTAAAGACCAACGTTTAAAATCGACGTTTATTAATCTTAAAATTCGACGATTAAAATCGACATTTATTTTTCTTAAAATTCGACGATTAAAATCGGTTTATTTTTCTTAAAATTCGACGTTTAAAATCGACGTTTATTTTTCTTAAAATTTGACGATTAAAATCGGTTTATTTTTTTTTAAATTCGACTATTAAAACCTAAATTAATTTTTCCTTAAATTAGACTATTATAATCTACATTTGTTTTTCTTAAAATCCGACGATTAAAATGGACGTTTATTTTTCTTAAAATTCGACGATTAAAATCGACGTTTATTTTTCTTAATATTCGACGATTAAAATCTACGTTTGTTTTTCTTAAAATCCGATTATTAAAATCGACGTTTGTTTTTCTTAAAATTCGACGATTAAAATCGACGTTTATTTTTCTTAAAATTCGACGATTAAAATCGACGTTTATTTTTCTTAAAATTCGACGCTTAAAATCGACGTTTATTTTTCTTAAAATTCGACGCTTAAAATCGACGTTTATTTTTCTTAAAATTCGACGATTAAAATCGACGTTTATTTTTCTTAAAATTCGACGATTAAAATCGACATTTATTTTTCTTAAAATTCGACGATTAAAATCGACGTTTATTTTTCTTAATATTCGACAATTGAAATCGACTTTTATTTTTCTTAAAATTCGACGATTAAAATCGACGTTTATTTTTCTTAATATTCGACAATTGAAATCGACTTTTATTTTTCTTAAAATTCGACGATTAAAATCGACGTTTATTTTTCTTAAAATTCGACGATTAAAATCGACGTTTATTTTTCTTAATATTCGACAATTGAAATCGACTTTTATTTTTCTTAAAATTCGACGATTAAAATCGACGTTTATTTTTCTTAAAATTCGACAATTGAAATCGACGTTTATTTTTCTTAAAATTCGACGATTAAAATCGACGTTTATTTTTCTTAAAATTCGACAATTGAAATCGACGTTTATTTTTCTTAAAATTTGACGATTAAAATCGACATTAATTTTTCTTAAGATCCGACCATTAAATTCGACGTTTGTTTTTTTTAAATTCGACTATTAAAACCTAAATTAATTTTTCCTTAAATTAGACTATTATAATCTACATTTGTTTTTCTTAAAATCCGACGATTAAAATGGACGTTTATTTTTCTTAAAATTCGACGATTAAAATCGACATTTATTTTTCTTAAAATTCGACAATTAAACTCGACGTTTATGTTTCTTAAAATTCGACGATTAAAATGGACGTTTATTTTTCTTAAAATTCGACGATTAAAATCGACGTTTATTTTTCTTAATATTCGACAATTGAAATCGACGTTTATTTTTCTTAAAATTTGACGATTAAAATCGACGTTTATTTTTCTTAAAATTCGACAATTGAAATCGACGTTTGTTTTTCTTAAAATTAGACGATTAAAATCGACGTTTATTTTTCTTAAAGACCAACGTTTAAAATCGACGTTTATTTTTCTTAAAATTCGACTATTAAAATCGACGTTTATTTTTCTTAAAATTCGATGATTAAAATCGACATTTATTTTTCTTAAAATTCGACGATTAAAATCGGTTTATTTTTCTTAAAATTCGACGCTTAAAATCGACGTTTATTTTTCTTAAAATTTGACGATTAAAATCGACGTTCATTTTTCTTAAAATTTGACGATTAAAATCGACATTTATTTTTCTTAAGATCCGACCATTAAATTCGACGTTTGTTTTTTTTAAATTCGACTATTAAAACCTAAATTAATTTTTCCTTAAATTAGACTATTATAATCTACATTTGTTTTTCTTAAAATCCGACGATTAAAATGGACGTTTATTTTTCTTAAAATTCGACGATTAAAATCGACATTTATTTTTCTTAAAATTCGACAATTAAACTCGACGTTTATGTTTCTTAAAATTCGACGATTAAAATCGACGTTTATTTTTCTTAAAATCCGACGATTAAAATCTACGTTTGTTTTTCTTAAAATCCGATTATTAAAATCGACGTTTATTTTTCTTAAGATCCGACCATTAAAATCGACGTTTATTTTTCTTAAAATTCGACGATTAAAATCGACGTTTATTTTTCTTAATATTCGACAATTGAAATCGACGTTTATTTTTCTTAAAATTCGACGCTTAAAATCGACGTTTATTTTTCTTAAAATTCGACAATTGAAATCGACGTTTATTTTTCTTAAAATTTGACGATTAAAATCGACGTTTATTTTTCTTAAAATTCGACAATTGAAATCGACGTTTGTTTTTCTTAAAATTAGACGATTAAAATCGACGTTTATTTTTCTTAAAATTCGACTATTAAAATCGACGTTTATTTTTCTTAAAATTCGACGATTAAAATCGACATTTATTTTTCTTAAAATTCGACGATTAAAATCGGTTTATTTTTCTTAAAATTCGACGCTTAAAATCGACGTTTATTTTTCTTAAAATTTGACGATTAAAATCGACGTTCATTTTTCTTAAAATTTGACGATTAAAATCGACATTTATTTTTCTTAAGATCCGACCATTAAATTCGACGTTTGTTTTTTTTAAATTCGACTATTAAAACCTAAATTAATTTTTCCTTAAATTAGACTATTATAATCTACATTTGTTTTTCTTAAAATCCGACGATTAAAATCGACGTTTATTTTTCTTAAAATTCGACAATTGAAATCGACGTTTGTTTTTCTTAAAATTAGACGATTAAAATCGACGTTTATTTTTCTTAAAATTCGACTATTAAAATCGACGTTTATTTTTCTTAAAATTCGACGATTAAAATCGACATTTATTTTTCTTAAAATTCGACGATTAAAATCGGTTTATTTTTCTTAAAATTCGACGCTTAAAATCGACGTTTATTTTTCTTAAAATTTGACGATTAAAATCGACGTTCATTTTTCTTAAAATTTGACGATTAAAATCGACATTTATTTTTCTTAAGATCCGACCATTAAATTCGACGTTTGTTTTTTTTAAATTCGACTATTAAAACCTAAATTAATTTTTCCTTAAATTAGACTATTATAATCTACATTTGTTTTTCTTAAAATCCGACGATTAAAATGGACGTTTATTTTTCTTAAAATTCGACGATTAAAATCGACATTTATTTTTCTTAAAATTCGACAATTAAACTCGACGTTTATGTTTCTTAAAATTCGACGATTAAAATCGACGTTTATTTTTCTTAAAATCCGACGATTAAAATCTACGTTTGTTTTTCTTAAAATCCGATTATTAAAATCGACGTTTATTTTTCTTAAGATCCGACCATTAAAATCGACGTTTATTTTTCTTAAAATTCGACGATTAAAATCGACGTTTATTTTTCTTAATATTCGACAATTGAAATCGACGTTTATTTTTCTTAAAATTCGACGCTTAAAATCGACGTTTATTTTTCTTAAAATTCGACAATTGAAATCGACGTTTATTTTTCTTAAAATTTGACGATTAAAATCGACGTTTATTTTTCTTAAAATTCGACAATTGAAATCGACGTTTGTTTTTCTTAAAATTAGACGATTAAAATCGACGTTTATTTTTCTTAAAGACCAACGTTTAAAATCGACGTTTATTTTTCTTAAAATTCGACGATTAAAATCGACATTTATTTTTCTTAAAATTCGACGATTAAAATCGGTTTATTTTTCTTAAAATTCGACGCTTAAAATCGACGTTTATTTTTCTTAAAATTTGACGATTAAAATCGACGTTCATTTTTCTTAAAATTTGACGATTAAAATCGACATTTATTTTTCTTAAGATCCGACCATTAAATTCGACGTTTGTTTTTTTTAAATTCGACTATTAAAACCTAAATTAATTTTTCCTTAAATTAGACTATTATAATCTACATTTGTTTTTCTTAAAATCCGACGATTAAAATCGACGTTTATTTTTCTTAAAATTCGACAATTGAAATCGACGTTTGTTTTTCTTAAAATTAGACGATTAAAATCGACGTTTATTTTTCTTAAAATTCGACTATTAAAATCGACGTTTATTTTTCTTAAAATTCGACGATTAAAATCGACATTTATTTTTCTTAAAATTCGACGATTAAAATCGGTTTATTTTTCTTAAAATTCGACGCTTAAAATCGACGTTTATTTTTCTTAAAATTTGACGATTAAAATCGACGTTCATTTTTCTTAAAATTTGACGATTAAAATCGACATTTATTTTTCTTAAGATCCGACCATTAAATTCGACGTTTGTTTTTTTTAAATTCGACTATTAAAACCTAAATTAATTTTTCCTTAAATTAGACTATTATAATCTACATTTGTTTTTCTTAAAATCCGACGATTAAAATGGACGTTTATTTTTCTTAAAATTCGACGATTAAAATCGACATTTATTTTTCTTAAAATTCGACAATTAAACTCGACGTTTATGTTTCTTAAAATTCGACGATTAAAATCGACGTTTATTTTTCTTAAAATCCGACGATTAAAATCTACGTTTGTTTTTCTTAAAATCCGACCATTAAAATCGACGTTTATTTTTCTTAAAATTCGACGATTAAAATCGACGTTTATTTTTCTTAATATTCGACAATTGAAATCGACGTTTATTTTTCTTAAAATTCGACGCTTAAAATCGACGTTTATTTTTCTTAAAATTCGACAATTGAAATCGACGTTTATTTTTCTTAAAATTTGACGATTAAAATCGACGTTTATTTTTCTTAAAATTCGACAATTGAAATCGACGTTTGTTTTTCTTAAAATTAGACGATTAAAATCGACGTTTATTTTTCTTAAAATTCGACTATTAAAATCGACGTTTATTTTTCTTAAAATTCGACGATTAAAATCGACATTTATTTTTCTTAAAATTCGACGATTAAAATCGGTTTATTTTTCTTAAAATTCGACGCTTAAAATCGACGTTTATTTTTCTTAAAATTTGACGATTAAAATCGACGTTCATTTTTCTTAAAATTTGACGATTAAAATCGACATTTATTTTTCTTAAGATCCGACCATTAAATTCGACGTTTGTTTTTTTTAAATTCGACTATTAAAACCTAAATTAATTTTTCCTTAAATTAGACTATTATAATCTACATTTGTTTTTCTTAAAATCCGACGATTAAAATGGACGTTTATGTTTCTTAAAATTCGACGATTAAAATCGACGTTTATTTTTCTTAAAATCCGACCATTAAAATCGACGTTTATTTTTCTTAAAATCCGACGATTAAAATCGACGTTTATTTTTCTTAATATTCGACAATTGAAATCGACGTTTATTTTTCTTAAAATTCGACGCTTAAAATCGACGTTTATTTTTCTTAAAATTCGACAATTGAAATCGACATTTATTTTTCTTAAAATTCGACGATTAAAATCGGTTTATTTTTCTTAAAATTCGACGCTTAAAATCGACGTTTATTTTTCTTAAAATTCGACCATTAAAATCGACGTTTGTTTTTCTTAAAATCCGACCATTAAAATCGACGTTTATTTTTCTTAAAATTCGACGATTAAAATCGACGTTTATTTTTCTTAATATTCGACAATTGAAATCGACGTTTATTTTTCTTAAAATTCGACGCTTAAAATCGACGTTTATTTTTCTTAAAATTCGACAATTGAAATCGACGTTTGTTTTTCTTAAAATTAGACGATTAAAATCGACGTTTATTTTTCTTAAAATTCGACTATTAAAATCGACGTTTATTTTTCTTAAAATTCGACGATTAAAATCGACATTTATTTTTCTTAAAATTCGACGATTAAAATCGGTTTATTTTTCTTAAAATTCGACGCTTAAAATCGACGTTTATTTTTCTTAAAATTCGACAATTGAAATCGACGTTTATTTTTCTTAAAATTTGACGATTAAAATCGACGTTCATTTTTCTTAAAATTTGACGATTAAAATCGACATTTATTTTTCTTAAGATCCGACCATTAAATTCGACGTTTGTTTTTTTTAAATTCGACTATTAAAACCTAAATTAATTTTTCCTTAAATTAGACTATTATAATCTACATTTGTTTTTCTTAAAATCCGACGATTAAAATGGACGTTTATTTTTCTTAAAATTCGACGATTAAAATCGACATTTATTTTTCTTAAAATTCGACGATTAAAATCGACGTTTATTTTTCTTAAAATCCGACGATTAAAATCTACGTTTGTTTTTCTTAAAATCCGATTATTAAAATCGACGTTTATTTTTCTTAAAATTCGACAATTAAACTCGACGTTTATGTTTCTTAAAATTCGACGATTAAAATCGACGTTTATTTTTCTTAAAATCCGACGATTAAAATCTACGTTTGTTTTTCTTAAAATCCGATTATTAAAATCGACATTTATTTTTCTTAAAATTCGACGATTAAAATCGACGTTTATTTTTCTTAAAGACCAACGTTTAAAATCGACGTTTATTTTTCTTAAAATCCGACCATTAAAATCGACGTTTGTTTTTCTTAAAATTAGACGATTAAAATCGACATTTATTTTTCTTAAAATTCGACGATTAAAATCGGTTTATTTTTCTTAAAATTGGACGCTTAAAATCGACGTTTATTTTTCTTAAAATTCGACAATTGAAATCGACGTTTGTTTTTCTTAAAATTAGACGATTAAAATCGACGTTTATTTTTCTTAAAGACCAACGTTTAAAATCGACGTTTATTTTTGTTAAAATTCGACTATTAAAATCGACGTTTATTTTTCTTAAAATTCGACGCTTAAAATCGACGTTTATTTTTCTTAAAATTCGACAATTGAAATCGACGTTTATTTTTCTTAAAATTTGACGATTAAAATCGACGTTTATTTTTCTTAAAGACCAACGTTTAAAATCGACGTTTATTTTTCTTAAAATTCGACGATTAAAATCGGTTTATTTTTCTTAAAATTCGACGCTTAAAATCGACGTTTATTTTTCTTAAAATTTGACGATTAAAATCGACGTTCATTTTTCTTAAAATTTGACGATTAAAATCGACATTTATTTTTCTTAAGATCCGACCATTAAATTCGACGTTTGTTTTTTTTAAATTCGACTATTAAAACCTAAATTAATTTTTCCTTAAATTAGACTATTATAATCTACATTTGTTTTTCTTAAAATCCGACGATTAAAATGGACGTTTATTTTTCTTAAAATTCGACGATTAAAATCGACATTTATTTTTCTTAAAATTCGACAATTAAACTCGACGTTTATTTTTCTTAAAATTCGACGATTAAAATCGACGTTTATTTTTCTTAATATTCGACGATTAAAATCGACGTTTATTTTTCTTAAAATCCGACGATTAAAATCTACGTTTGTTTTTCTTAAAATCCGATTATTAAAATCGACGTTTATTTTTCTTAAAATTAGACTATTAAAATCGACGTTTATTTTTCTTAAAATTCGACGATTAAAATCGACATTTATTTTTCTTAAAATTCGACGATTAAAATCGACATTTATTTTTCTTAAAATTCGACGATTAAAATCGACATTTATTTTTCTTAAAATTCGACAATTAAACTCGACGTTTATTTTTCTTAAAATTCGACGATTAAAATCGACGTTTATTTTTCTTAATATTCGACGATTAAAATCGACGTTTATTTTTCTTAAAATCCGATTATTAAAATCGACGTTTATTTTTCTTAAGATCCGACCATTAAAATCGACGTTTGTTTTTCTTAAAATTCGACGATTAAAATCGACATTTATTTTTCTTAAAATTCGACGATTAAAATCGACATTTATTTTTCTTAAAATTCGACAATTAAACTCGACGTTTATTTTTCTTAAAATTCGACGATTAAAATCGACGTTTATTTTTCTTAATATTCGACGATTAAAATCTACGTTTGTTTTTCTTAAAATCCGATTATTAAAATCGACGTTTGTTTTTCTTAAAATCCGACCATTAAAATCGACGTTTGTTTTTCTTAAAATTCGACGATTAAAATCGACATTTATTTTTCTTAAAATTCGACGATTAAAATCGACGTTTATTTTTCTTAAAATTCGACGATTACAATCGACATTTATTTTTCTTAAAATTCGACGATTAAAATCGACGTTTATTTTTCTTAAAATTCGGCGATTAAAATCGACGTTTATTTTTCTTAAAATTCGACGATTAAAATCGGTTTATTTTTCTTAAAATTCGACGCTTAAAATCGACGTTTATTTTTCTTAAAATTCGACAATTGAAATCGACGTTTATTTTTCTTAAAATTTGACGATTAAAATCGACGTTCATTTTTCTTAAAATTTGACGATTAAAATCGACATTTATTTTTCTTAAGATCCGACCATTAAATTCGACGTTTGTTTTTTTTAAATTCGACTATTAAAACCTAAATTAATTTTTCCTTAAATTAGACTATTATAATCTACATTTGTTTTTCTTAAAATCCGACGATTAAAATGGACGTTTATTTTTCTTAAAATTCGACGATTAAAATCGACATTTATTTTTCTTAAAATTCGACAATTAAACTCGACGTTTATTTTTCTTAAAATTCGACGATTAAAATCGACGTTTATTTTTCTTAATATTCGACAATTGAAATCGACGTTTATTTTTCTTAAAATTCGACGCTTAAAATCGACGTTTATTTTTCTTAAAATTCGACAATTGAAATCGACGTTTATTTTTCTTAAAATTTGACGATTAAAATCGACGTTTATTTTTCTTAAAATTCGACAATTGAAATCGACGTTTGTTTTTCTTAAAATTAGACGATTAAAATCGACGTTTATTTTTCTTAAAGACCAACGTTTAAAATCGACGTTTATTTTTCTTAAAATTCGACTATTAAAATCGACGTTTATTTTTCTTAAAATTCGACGATTAAAATCGACATTTATTTTTCTTAAAATTCGACGATTAAAATCGGTTTATTTTTCTTAAAATTCGACGCTTAAAATCGACGTTTATTTTTCTTAAAATTCGACAATTGAAATCGACGTTTATTTTTCTTAAAATTTGACGATTAAAATCGACGTTCATTTTTCTTAAAATTTGACGATTAAAATCGACATTTATTTTTCTTAAGATCCGACCATTAAATTCGACGTTTGTTTTTTTTAAATTCGACTATTAAAACCTAAATTAATTTTTCCTTAAATTAGACTATTATAATCTACATTTGTTTTTCTTAAAATCCGACGATTAAAATGGACGTTTATTTTTCTTAAAATTCGACGATTAAAATCGACATTTATTTTTCTTAAAATTCGACAATTAAACTCGACGTTTATTTTTCTTAAAATTCGACGATTAAAATCGACGTTTATTTTTCTTAATATTCGACGATTAAAATCGACGTTTATTTTTCTTAAAATCCGACGATTAAAATCTACGTTTGTTTTTCTTAAAATCCGATTATTAAAATCGACGTTTATTTTTCTTAAGATCCGACCATTAAAATCGACGTTTGTTTTTCTTAAAATTAGACGATTAAAATCGACGTTTATTTTTCTTAAAATTCGACGATTAAAATCGACATTTATTTTTCTTAAAATTCGACGATTAAAATCGACATTTATTTTTCTTAAAATTCGACGATTAAAATCGGTTTATTTTTCTTAAAATTCGACGCTTAAAATCGACGTTTATTTTTCTTAAAATTCGACAATTGAAATCGACGTTTGTTTTTCTTAAAATTAGACGATTAAAATCGACGTTTATTTTTCTTAAAGACCAACGTTTAAAATCGACGTTTATTTTTGTTAAAATTCGACTATTAAAATCGACGTTTATTTTTCTTAAAATTCGACGATTAAAATCGACATTTATTTTTCTTAAAATTCGACAATTGAAATCGACGTTTGTTTTTCTTAAAATTAGACGATTAAAATCGACGTTTATTTTTCTTAAAGACCAACGTTTAAAATCGACGTTTATTTTTGTTAAAATTCGACTATTAAAATCGACGTTTATTTTTCTTAAAATTCGACGATTAAAATCGACATTTATTTTTCTTAAAATTCGACGATTAAAATCGGTTTATTTTTCTTAAAATTCGACAATTGAAATCGACGTTTATTTTTCTTAAAATCCGACGATTAAAATCTACGTTTGTTTATCTTAAAATCCGATTATTAAAATCGACGTTTATTTTTCTTAAAATCCGATTATTAAAATCGACGTTTGTTTTTCTTAAAATTCGACTATTAAAATCGACATTTATTTTTCTTAAAATTCGACGATTAAAATCGACATTTATTTTCCTTAAAATTCGACGATTAAAGTCGGCGTTAATTTTTCTTAAAATCGACATTTATTTTTCTTAAAATTTGACGATTAAAATCGGCGTTTATTTTTCTTAAAATCCGACGATTAAAATCGATGTTAATTTTTCTTAAAATTCGACGATTAAAATCGATGTTTATTTTTCTTAAAATTCGACGATTAAAATCGACATTTATTTTTCTTAAAATTTGACTATTAAAATCGACATTTATTTTTCTTAAGATCCTACGATTAAAATCGGCGTTTATTTATCTTAAAATAGGCATTTGTTTTTCTTAAAATCCAACGAATAAAATCGAAATTTGTTTTTCTTAAAATCCGGCGATTAATTTCGACATTTATTTTTCTTAAAATTCGACGATTAAAATCGGCGTTTATTTTTCTTAAAATCCGACGATTAAAATCGATGTTTATTTTTCTTAAAATTCGACGATTAAAATCGACGTTTATTTTTCTTAAAATTCGACGATTAAAATCGATGTTTATTTTTCTTAAGATTCGACGATTAAAATCGACATTTATTTTTTTTTAAATTTGACTATTAAAATCGACATTTATTTTTCTTAAGATCCGACGATTAAAATCGACGTTTGTTTTTCTTAAAATTCGACGATTAAAATCGACGTTTATTTTTCTTAAAATTCGACGATTAAAATCGACGTTTATTTTTCTTAAAATTCGACGATTAAAATCGGTTTATTTTTCTTAAAATTCGACGATTAAAATCGACGTTTATTTTTCTTAAAATTCGACGATTAAAATCGACGTTTATTTTTCTTAAAATTCGACGATTAAAATCGGTTTATTTTTCTTAAAATTCGACGATTAAAATCGACGTTTATTTTTCTTAAAATTCGACGATTAAAATCGACGTTTATTTTTCTTAAAATTCGACGATTAAAATCGGTTTATTTTTCTTAAAATTCGACGATTAAAATCGACGTTTATTTTTCTTAAAATTCGACGATTAAAATCGACGTTTATTTTTCTTAAAATTCGACGATTAAAATCGGTTTATTTTTCTTAAAATTCGACGATTAAAATCGACGTTTATTTTTCTTAAAATTCGACGATTAAAATCGACGTTTATTTTTCTTAAAATTCGACGATTAAAATCGGTTTATTTTTCTTAAAATTCGACGATTAAAATCGACGTTTATTTTTCTTAAAATTCGACGATTAAAATCGACGTTTATTTTTCTTAAAATTCGACGATTAAAATCGACGTTTATTTTTCTTAAAATTCGACGATTAAAATCGACATTTATTTTTCTTAAAATTCGACGATTAAAATCGACGTTTTATTTTCTTAAAATTCGACGATTAAAATCGATGTTTATTTTTCTTAAAATTCGACGATTAAAATCGACGTTTGTTTTTCTTAAAATTCGACGATTAAAATCGATGTTTATTTTTCTTAAGATCCGATGATTAAAATCGACGTTTGTTTTTCTTAAAATTCGACGATTAAAATCGATGTTTATTTTTCTTAAAATTCGACGATTAAAATCGACGTTTATTTTTCTTAAAATTCGACGATTAAAATCGGTTTATTTTTCTTAAAATTCGACGATTAAAATCGACGTTTATTTTTCTTAAAATTCGACGATTAAAATCGACGTTTATTTTTCTTAAAATTCGACGATTAAAATCGGTTTATTTTTCTTAAAATTCGACGATTAAAATCGACGTTTATTTTTCTTAAAATTCGACGATTAAAATCGACGTTTATTTTTCTTAAAATTCGACGATTAAAATCGGTTTATTTTTCTTAAAATTCGACGATTAAAATCGACGTTTATTTTTCTTAAAATTCGACGATTAAAATCGACGTTTATTTTTCTTAAAATTCGACGATTAAAATCGACGTTTATTTTTCTTAAAATTCGACGATTAAAATCGGTTTATTTTTCTTAAAATTCGACGATTAAAATCGACGTTTATTTTTCTTAAAATTCGACGATTAAAATCGACGTTTATTTTTCTTAAAATTCGACGATTAAAATCGGTTTATTTTTCTTAAAATTCGACGATTAAAATCGACGTTTATTTTTCTTAAAATTCGACGATTAAAATCGACGTTTATTTTTCTTAAAATTCGACGATTAAAATCGGTTTATTTTTCTTAAAATTCGACGATTAAAATCGACGTTTATTTTTCTTAAAATTCGACGATTAAAATCGACGTTTATTTTTCTTAAAATTCGACGATTAAAATCGGTTTATTTTTCTTAAAATTCGACGATTAAAATCGACGTTTATTTTTCTTAAAATTCGACGATTAAAATCGACGTTTATTTTTCTTAAAATTCGACGATTAAAATCGACGTTTATTTTTCTTAAAATTCGACGATTAAAATCGACATTTATTTTTCTTAAAATTCGACGATTAAAATCGACGTTTTATTTTCTTAAAATTCGACGATTAAAATCGATGTTTATTTTTCTTAAAATTCGACGATTAAAATCGACGTTTGTTTTTCTTAAAATTCGACGATTAAAATCGATGTTTATTTTTCTTAAAATTCGACGATTAAAATCGATGTTTATTTTTCTTAAAATTCGACGATTAAAATCGACGTTTTATTTTCTTAAAATTCGACGATTAAAATCGACGTTTGTTTTTCTTAAAATTCGACGATTAAAATCGATGTTTATTTTTCTTAAAATTCGACGATTAAAATCGACGTTTATTTTTCTTAAAATTCGACGATTAAAATCGATGTTTATTTTTCTTAAAATTCGACGATTAAAATCGACGTTTGTTTTTCTTAAAAATCCGACTGTTAAAATCGACGTTTATTTTTCTTAAAATTCGACGATTAAAATCGATGTTTATTTTTCTTAAAATTCGACGATTAAAATCGACATTTATTTTTCTTAAAATTTGACGTTTAAAATCGACATTTATTTTTCTTAAAATCCGACTGTTAAAATCGACATTTATTTTTCCTGAAAATCGCCGACGAATATTGACTTTTATTTTACTGCATTTTATTAGGCTTGCTAGTTTTCGACGTTTATATTTTTTAAAAAGCGATTACTATTATCGTTTATTTTTCTTTAAAATCTAGGAAGGATAGCAACGTTTATTTTAATACATTCTATTGACTTTTATCAATAAAAATTACAGAAATAGGATTATTCCAATTAAATTTCACTGAAACTTTTTATTTAAAAATATGACTTTTCGCATGCCGGTTTTTTTGTTGCTCTCTCAACTTTGGTGAATGTGTTGTTATTGGCGTCCCCCACCAACCCGGAACAGCTAATTTTTCGGAATAATTCACAAATAAATTTTACTCGTAAAATTGCGCTTCTTATTCAAGATATCCTTTCCATTCAATAACAAAATGAATGTGATGGTAATATAATGCACAACCAAATACATATATGAATATTTTGAAGAAAAAGCCTTACCTTGTTGATTTACAAACGATGATGAGTGTACAAAAAAGCACAGAGTACGAACATTGAACGATGCTAGGGCATTGCAAGAAAAAAGTAAGCAAGGGAGTCTCTCGCTCGGAGAATCAATTATGGGTATGGCTACCAAAATAAGAAATTTTATGACAGTTTTTCAAAATACTACTACTATTCGTAGTAATAGATTTTTAACCTAACCAACCATGAAATGAGTTATAGGCGATTGGATATTGTCAAGCGGGGAGTAGGATTTTGTTATACTTTCGAGACCTGCTATTGGGATATTTGGCGATCAGCCTTAATTCAGTTTGGGAAAATCTTTCTTTTCTCATCTTGGAGGTTGTCGGCAGAAGTCATAAGAGTTAGTAGGGATTATCAGATGTGATCGAGATTATATACAGAGTGCAGTAAACCGAACATATTGTTTTGTCCCGTACCCGTGCCAGCTCAGTATGGAGGTATAGACTACCGAAAGAAGTGTGTCTGTCTGGTATTACAAATGCCAATTTTCTGTTTTGTTTTGGACGTTTGGCGCTAAAATATATTAAATTTGAGTGTGATAAAGTAAAATTAAAAATTCAGACGAATAATTTCATAGGAAATATAGTAGTGAAGAATTGACACTTATCGACGACAATATTCATTTTCGTCGATTTTGAAATTTTTACGAATTCGATGTTTATCGACATTTATCGATTTAAGTCGAATCCTACCGAGCCTAGTTATAGGCTTTATTCTGCATGAATAATTTTACCCAAAGTTGTTCGCGTACTATTTATAGAAATGTATAAAAAACAATTGTTACGCAACTCACGTATCCTGTTAAAGAAAGCACGTTAATCCTTAAACGATAGCTGGTCAACAGTGAAAAATATTACATGTTCCTTACATTTCTACTGTACCGTTATGCTTTTCCATTTGTTGTTAGCGCAGTTTTATTTTTGCCAGACTTCAGATAGCATTTTGACGATTTGAAACTCTGCAGAACAAGATCGGTCACGTATGACTTAAAAGGATTGATGATAGTATTTTGAAGGATGCGAAGCTATTTACGATAGCGTGCAATTTGTTCGTGAAGCAATAAAATTACTCGCGCTAGCTGAGGCTTTCTTATTTCCGTTCGTTCTTTCATAAATCTCATCCAGAGAACCTTTTGTAGGAATTTGCTTTTTGATTTTCCACCTTACGTATCGTTAATTCTATCGCTCCGACTTTGCAGCGATATATTCTTCCGTTGTCGCATAGTAATAATTTTGATCGAGGCTCTCGGCGAGCATGAAAACCTCATTCCACTCGTGACCGACTCGATAAAGACCTCGGCGCATGGAAACGTGCTTAACCGCGTCTCCTATAAACTTTCAGCTCCACCACGAGTATGAAAGAAACAATGTGTATGGACGCCTTTGGAAAGTTTCACGCGATGACGAAACGGCTAGGTTTTTAGATTGTAGTACGTTGTGTTTCGACCCCTTCCGATTATGCGAAGGCACCGTTGAGGGATAGGGGGTGGAGCATATGGGTGTGAGAAATGAGACGAATCGGCTTCTCTTCGAGTCCTCGTCTTTTAAATCATGGCTTAAGGCCCTCTCATGTACAGTACGTGTACCTGTCACGAACCCTTATCTTTGGCTTTGGCTAATGCACTCTCGTGTTTCCCTATCCGACCAAGTGCGTAGGAATGATGAAAACGCTATGGAGTTTATAATACCTTTCTTCCCTCCCTCTTCCACTTCGCGTTTTGTGTGCGATGTTTGTGTCCCGTGGGTTACCTTACGGTTGACGTCTAAGCGGTTGTACCAACTTGATGAATTGCGACCAATTTACATATTAGATTATCTCTTTTAATGTAGTTTCTTTACTAATTTGAAGTGGCAATCGGTTTTTATTTTTATGATCGCGGTACTGTTTGGCTGCATCATTAAGAATAATTTGTGCTCGTGGCGCCGTTTTCCGAGACTCACTTGTTTTATGAGAGAAAACGAATATACCGTCATATACTGTCATTTCTCACCCAAGTATAAAGTCGAGCGGTAAATGATTTTAGACGGTAGTATTACAGGAAACGAAATATTTCACCATTTTTATTCTTCGAAGGCAAGTCCGATCTTCATGTTAAAATCTAAATACCCGCTTTTGTTCGCTTTGATTTATGTTTGAACATTAGTTTAACGTTTTTTGCGCATACAACTTTTCGTTATTGTTATTGTTTAGGTTAACTTGCGTATAAATAATCACCCTCGGGGCTCAGTTAGAAAAAGCTTATAAAAAATCGTACTTTTGCGATTATGGGCTATGTATAAGTTTGCCTGTGAATTTTCAAATGATATGGAGGCATCCTCGTTTGCGAAAAATGCTACCGGCATTTTCTCTTTCCTCTTCAAACTTAGGACGTTTGAGAACTTATACTTTTGCTAATTGAATGCATTAAGTACTTTTTTCCATATCTTTTGAGAAGCCATGAGGAAGGAATCTAAAATGAGGCATGAAAGAAAGACTCCGTCGATGGGAAGAGAGGAAGGGGGATGCGGAGAGCAGTAGAGATGGAAGAGGAGACAGGGAAGATAGCAGCGAAGGGATTGTGGACTATTCGAATTGTAAACCATTGAGTCGCGTGGTCGAATAATGATTTGCCATTCAATGGCTATTGGTTCCATTTCTCTTCATTCTCGTCTCGTACTATCGAATCACCGACACGCTTCGGGCAGTTTTGCGCAGGGATAATGCCGAAGTATGGCTTTCGGATTATCAAGCGAGCTGACCATTTCCAAATTTAACTCCGCTAGAAATATCGCAGACGATGCATGAAGCTCTATACCCATGGATCTACTCAAAAGCCACTAGAATTTCTCGTGACAATTTCCTCGCTACGATACATAGTAACCGTGGAATAATACACATTTATTCCGAAAAAATAAAAAAATTTTGCGGCCTAAAAAGCCTCCCTGTAAGTCCCATATATTAAAGAAATCGCGCTGTAAGTGCTATCAAAGCCTTTGACTCTTTTAGATCGGGAGAATTATTGGAAACTCCAGGAAAAATGGAAGGTTATTTTTAAATTTTATTTTTGATATTTTTTGCTACTCTTGTGCTCTCGATTAATCAACCTGTCGTTGTATTGGGCTCACCTTTGAATAAAGTAAACCATGTGTCCTCAGATTTTAAATGGAGGGAAATAGATGAAAAAATAATATAGTCAACTCAACTCATGGTTTGTATCAAGTTAATGATATTGGTAATTCCGTTAGCAATTAAATGACTGAATTAAGCATGTAGAAGGATTCATGCTAGCGTCACTGATCCGTAATTTACCGATTACGGCAGCTGCAATGTTGTTAAATGAGCATCTGCTTTAATCCACCGTTTCATGGTTAAGAGATACAGTAAGTCCCCGCTATATGTCGGAGATGCGTCCCTGAAAACTACGATGCATGACGAAACGACTTAAAACAAAACCTACTACATAATGGTAAAAGTAGAGTCTACGTCATTTGCAGACTTTTTATACGCAAATGCAACATTTTGAATACATATGCAACGTGATAATACAGTGCATAAGAGATTGTGTAAAAATGGGTAAATATTGGTGTAAGTAATTTTTATGCTCATAAAATACTCACCTGAGATGCTTCTTAAGCTTGTTTTTGTAGGTGTGAGTGGAGAAGTCTCTTGGCACTAATCAGAGTAAGAGACACGCTATTTATGCTGCATAATACACTACAGAGTATTATTATATAATCATCTGCATAATGAATATATTACTCGGGAATTTTTACTGTTAATATGTAAGGAGTAATATAGGTAAATTTTAAAATGAAAAAGAAACTGAATTGGAATTCCCTGGTCGAACAAAAACATAGGCAAGATTCAATCTCTCTTGCGTTGGAAATCTCAACCATCTACTCAGCTATACGTCATCCACACAAAATATCGCAAATCACCTTTGTAAAGGCTTGAATTTCGCTTTTATCGTATCACAAGCGGCATTGATGCGAAGCTACATTATGAACACGTTCCTTAATTCACGTTAATTGGACAATGTGTGATGTGAAATCAACTGTGTATTTTATGCAGTGAATTTTATCTCGAGATCGATATGCATTGAAATTGTTTCCTTAATTTCCCCGGTACCCCGAGGCGAAATGGTAACACGTCGGCTCATAGTGCTACATTCATCGGATGGATAAGTCCACGAAAGGTGGCAGCCCTGCTTCAGCATCGCCCCCTCCCTGTAGGCCATCGGAGGTCTGCGGGATCGTCCTTGGCAGGCGCCACGCGCCGCTGCTGTACCCACGCGGGTGTGGGAGGAGAGGCCCTATTCTCGCTGACCACCCCCTACCCCCTCCAACGTTTATCCACCCACAACATTCCTCTCCCCTTCGCCCTCAGGGAAACGCCCATCTCTTTCTCTCTCCCTCTTCTCAATTTATATTATTGGTAAGTCTCAGGAGGGAACGAGGCCACGGATGCGAGGAACGGATGGTGAGGTGAGTGCGGTGGATCCGGCTTGGATATGGAAGCTAGAGGCTGCCTAGAGGATCGAACATGGTCCCTTCACTTGTGCTCCGCCGCTCTTCTTTGCGTAGAAAACCTTAAAGAGTAGAGGTTCCTAATTACGGCCAGCTTATTGATTGCGATTGCGTTGCGTTTCTTCGATATTTCTTCAAAAGATAAGTGTTAGCATCGGCGTCTACAGTGGAAATTTATTGGCAAAGTAACTAAAATTCAAACTGAATAGTTCACAAGAGTGTTATGTGCTTCGTTTTTAAGTTTCGTATTGACTCGCTTCATAATGTTGAAAAGAATCTTAGAACTAGAGCCCATTGGTATTTCCATACGTTCGCTCGCCGCTTTTTATTACTGTATGAAGATCTATTAATAAAAAGGGTGGTGATCTCTGACTTAAATGCATGTGCGTTCCTAAAGGTCACGTGTACCCTAGCACCTAACCCAGGCAAGGGTTAGGCAGTCGATTCGGCTTTCTCGGAGGAACAAAAACAACTGGGATGCGACACATTGAGACCTATAAAGCGTATGGGCGAAAAATTTCACGATTTATTTTTTTGCGATTCTTGTGCCATTAACGTAAAACTTCAAAAACTGAGTTACAGAGCTCCCTTAATGGAATGTAGCCGATATATGAGATAGGCAAATCCCGTCGCCATAAATCGGTTGATCGGGCTAGTCGCGCCTTTTAAATGTTAAGTATTCGTTCGTGGTGTTAATTGTAATGTTTCTATGGCTATTGGAGAAACGTTTTGCCAATGGTAATGGTTGTAAAGTAAACGATGGAATGGTTAAAAAGTAAACTATGAGGCCATAGACCAAGAGATTTGGTTATAGGCATTTATTTCGAGACTTTGTTATGACTAGTATGCACCTTAAAATGCCATTTACGAATTAAGTCTACCTTTAATGAGCTTTTGCTTCACCTTATTTTGTATATTTGATATATTTATATACCCTCTTTTACCATTTAACTAGTTAGTACCCGTCAAAAATGACGGGACATGAATTTTAATGTTATCGAAAATCAAAATACACTTTCGTAAGTACAGTAGAATTTAGACTAACAAGCTTGTGTTTTGACAACAACATGGTTGCCAATGTAGCAAACGGTTAAAAGGCAATGTTTTTCAAAATATGTGATTTAACGATAAATCTGAGCGATTCCGAATCGATGGCAAAATTCGACGATAAGAATAAGAATTTATGCATCCTTCTTTTAATCAGTTCCGGTTCGAAGATCGATGGTCAATTTTTTCTAATTTAAGTTTTCAAAAGAATCTACTCGTCAAAAAATCGCTTTTTACGTCTTATCTTACGGTAAATTGATGTTATATTCTGGAGTCGGACCCGGGTCTTTTGCCTGAACTTTTTATCGTCGTTGACTTTTAATGCGTGAATGTAGCATTCCTGCCAAATTTCAATCTTCTACCCAGTCGGGATGTTTGTTAAAACACGTTTAAAAAGCGTTACGCAGACGCAGGATAATTGTTTTGTATAGAGGATGAGGTCCTCAAAGGTTGATATTCATTTCCTATCCTTTATTATATGAACGTACAGCTTTAAAATTGTCATTCAGTTCTATCTATATCGTAAATTTTATGATGTTAGGTTTCCGTTTTAGACATGTTCTGTTAACTTGGTTATCACGTGGTTTATATTTTAGTAGAAATTTAATAGTTGCATTTTTGATGTTTACATTCATCGTTTTGATTACGGAAGAACTGAAGTCAATTTTTGTCTACTAGAAAATTTATACTGCGTATCACTGTATTTCGACTAATTAAAATGTCAACCGATTAAATTATTTCGCTTGTAATTCCTCGTATTATCCATAGAGATGGTAAAGAAAGTTTCTCTCTTTTTAGGGTTTATAATAAAGAGATTTCTCGCTACGCAACCTTTCATTCGTCGTAGAATTTAGAACCTGTCCGTCTATAGGTTTTATTCGATTCTTTTACAAGTCCATTGTTCACACACCGCGCATCTTTGGATAAGCGCAACGTCATTATTAATTTTATTTGAATATTCTTCTTTCTTTTTTCATGCGGAAAATTTTTACAAAGGAAAAATAAAATGTAAGCCAGAGTAAACTTTCTATACAGGTTGACCTTGATTTCCTCAAGAAATAAGTAAAGACTCGGAACTCAATGCAGTTCCGAGTAGTTTTATGTTCTTCCATCGGTTTATTTTTGTTTCTTCATTACCGTAAATTGACGAAGGTAGAATATTTAGATGAGTTTTTTCCTCGGCTTAAGATCAGTTCGAATTCATCATAACCTTGGTGGTAGAGATAATCTTTTTAAGTGTAACGTTGTGAATAAGGAGCATACATCGGCAAATCAATTATATCACATTAAGTCTAGTTCCAAATAAACTGCATCATTCCGTACGGATAATCATGCATTATTACTGAACTTCCATTTCCCTTTCCCATCTTATTTAGAAATTTTATTGTGCGTTACATATTTTGAATTCTGAAAAGGGAAGCGATTCAATGCAAGAGAGCTGAGGAAGCGCAGTACTCGTTAGTGTGTCACGGAAGGGTTTATTATTTATGTCGCGAAATGATGCTAAAAATGGCTCGGTTAAAAATCATTAGTGACATAATAAGCGATAATTTTACATATTTAAGTTCTTTCGTTTGGAACATGCATTTTTCAAATTAATTATTTTAATATGACCGCATTGCTTTGCCAAGAGATTCGGAGAAATATGCTATTGCCAAAGGTCTTATGATATCAGTTAAAAATATACTTAAACTTAATACATTGTATGCGTATTTTCTTCCGTAACCATTTTTTATTAGCCAGTCAATTTCGGTTTGCTTAGGTTACTTTTTGGGTTGATCTAGATTGATGGATTGGATTAGGATGTAGCTTTGAGTTTGGTCGGTGAGTTGCGTTAGGGAGATGGTTTATTTTCGGTCTTCAAGATTTCAAATGGAAGACTTATATAGAAAGGGTCAGTTTAACGAGAAGTTCTGTAAAATATTTGTAGTAACGAGCCATGACTTAAAGAATGAGCGAATTGCTTCGAGCCTTTTTATGCACAAAAATTTAGGCAACTGCAGTTCGATCACGATAGGCGTGTTAACAATTCAAACGGTAAATGCGAAGTCCATGCACTGGGCCGGATTCGAATCTACAATATTAGTTTTGAATTACAGATGGCCTCTACGAAATATATATTAAGTAGAGTATTTCATCTTTTAACATTCCAAATCTTGAAGTGAAATTTTAAGATGTATTTTGTATATGATCAGTATGCCATATTCAAAACATGTTATGGATGAGTTATGTTATTTATTTGTATCCATGTCTGCTTATGACACAGGTATGTATTCATTCATTCTTATGATGTTCCAGTCCGATTTATTCGATTCGTTGATACGATGCTTAGAAGCATTGAAGTTTTGATTGGAATCATCGCGGAACTTTCAAACTATATCGAAGATCTGTCATTATTATCATCCTTATGCAATTATCAATTATATAATGCATAGCACAATCTTCATTTAGTGCCTAAATTTAAATAAGCCACACCCATGAATGGTTTTATTTTAAATTTAACACAAAAATTGGAGTAAATTGCAAAGAAAACGTTTTAACGGATATCCTTAGGAATGACCAACTTAAGATCTGGAAACTATTTCTTTCTTCAATTGGAAATTATTTTCTCATTTATGATTACGTTCAACCAGGTTTGTATAGCTTGATTTATACGATATTCATATATAAAGTGGAAAATTAATGCATTCTTATCTGAAGAAAAAGCGAACTATGTCTTTTTTATACTCAAACCCTGAGAATTGCATAAAAAGCTTTTTTAAAAAGGTAACGAAACAGGGAAATGTAAAAGATGATTTTTTAAAATTTCTCCGCTCGTCTCTTCTAAAACTAAAGTGATCGACTTATATTTTGTATATGAAATCATTTTTGGGAAGTTTTCAGTAACTAGTTAATGTTATGACACTTTCTTATTGTATATTTTGGTGGAATCACTTCGCGGTTCTTTAAAGATTTGATATATTTGTAGAACTCCATTATCAGACGTAAATAAATGCTTTTCTCACAATTAAATCACAGTATTTGCTAATAATCATGCACTCACGTGTTTCCAAACCAATTATTCGAATAAAATTGTCGATTTGAATATTCACCCAAGTAATAAAAATCAAGAAAACCTCGCAACTTATTCTTAGTTACAAAATGTCACACAAAATAACGTTAAAAATTTCAGAAACCTATAAATAACGAGGTATACTTTTGCATGAAGGGCATAAAATTATTGCATCGCAAATATATTGCAGAAAATTGATTTTTAGGGATGAGATTATACTCGACAGTCATTTCTGAGAAGGAATTGCGTAAAACCAATAAAGGTCAAAACTTGGAAAGCAAATTAATCGTTTATATAAATGATTGATGATATGAAGAATGATAATGACCCCATTTTTTCTTCTTTTCATTATGGTATGCGTGTATCTTCATGTGATTCTCTCCGTGGGCAAGTCTATAGTAGAAATTTAAATAAAAATATCAAATGTTGACTGGACTCATACGAAAGGTTGGAGCGTTTTCGGAGAACGTGAATATAATGCGTTACGGTTTGAAATAAATCAGCCTTATTAATCAATTTGGTCGTATTTATCTTTGAATAGTCATTCGCTCAATAATTAGTTTGTCTGTCGGTGTTTTTCAAGAGATATGGAAATGGAACGTTGCCAGAGTCTATCGGATTATATGGCTGCATTTATTTTTGCTTTAGAATGTCAATTATTGATTCCTTACTTGATTGAATGAAGCACTTAACCATATACAGTTCTGGTGAAAATCCATTTGCGTTCTATTGAAACACATTATTGCACTCAGCACCGCGGATATGTCATTCTGTTTAGTTCTCTGTTGAAGTCAAAGGTAGAGTTCGATCTTATTACGCGGCTGTAAGTCCAGCCCCCTCTCACCCCCACCCAAACGAGTTCAAAGATGTTTGTGAGGCAAGCGGAAACGCATAAAGTAATTAGATTACTCTCTCGTGTTTGCCGTACTGCTTGTGTTAGCCTTTACGGCGTTGCGAAATATCACCGCTGATATGAACGATGAAAATTACTGCGCCAATATTTTATATAGCATACAGATATATAAAAGCACTTAAGTATGCCGGGTAGAATGTTTCTTAATAACTAATATGAATAAAATAGCGTTTTTGCCGATTTCTTACCAGAATGAAACGTTGCTTCTGTTAGTGGTAGAGCCTCAGTGAAAGCCTAAATTAGCTATTTCACTTTTTCCGCCGAAGCTTTGTGATTGCAGTATTGATTCAATACGATAAAATTTTAAATTTCCATGATTACGCGTAAAATTTTTAAATAGATTTTTTTAGTTGCTTACTTTCACCCTCAATTGACGCGATTTAATGCGTGCAATTGCTAAAGTTATAAATGCAGTCGCTAATGGGTTAATTTAGTCGACGGGGTGAAATGTGAGAACAATTTGTCGTGAGTGCGATTTCTGTCATTGTTGGAGGCTAGTATATTAAAGTAACGTCTAAAGCATGCATCTGCACAAACGAGGGAAGTTTACGAATTTTATTTAATAGTCAGTTTCTTTGTTGCTTTTTATCACGAGAGTTATGCTAGAGCCTTGTGAAGTTTTCATCGCTTATTTTTATCGGTCAATCCTCTCATTAGTATGAAAAGTCGAATAAGGATGCAAGACAAAAGTAACAGATAAATCATGCAGCGGTTTTATCCTCCGATGCGTAATCAATACAGCCTGTCCATTCGCGGAATGGCAAATCATTTACAGCGTGTTATTGATGACGTGAGAAACGTAGGTGGGGCTTAATCCCCAAGCACGCGCTCTTTTGGATGACCTAACCGCCACCAGAACTCAAATAAATAACGGAAGGTTTCTTCTTCGATTTCCTCTTTCTCAATCCTAGCTCGAAGCAGACATTTTTGCGTTGACAAACTTCAGACTTTTTGGGATAAAATCTTTTGACTATTGATTGGTTGAAGCTTCTCTGTTTGTGAGTAATAGTTCTATTCGTGAAGTTTTGGTGTGAATTCGATAGAGGTTAACGGGGCTAAAATTAGAATGATTTGCATGCAACAAAAATTTCGTAGTAGCGTAATTGTGCAAAATAGAGTCCGCCATTGTATGTGGGAAGTCGTAACATGCAGGTCAAGTTAAGCTCCGTATTAAATTGAAACAAAATCTCTCCAGGAGCAGAAAATAATATTGATTTTGATTATTAGAATCTACTATCGGTGAATCACCACTGATTAAGACTGCGTTGTAACCGAAATGCAGATGTTTTCCCATAGTTTTTTATAGCTGTTGGAGAAACATAGTTTATTAAATTCAGGCTCGATTTTATTTTCACGCATTATATTTATTTTTCACTACGAAATGTATTAATAGATCTCGCTTTTCGTTTCATGGCTTCGTATTTCGCATACGATCAATTCAGGACAGTTAAAGCTGGCATTTGTTACTTTCCTGTGTATTTTGCCAAAGCTTGTTGCGTTAGAATTGGAAAACAGATAATCATGGGGAGCCATTTAGTCAATTTGATTCTAATAACCATAAAGCGAGCTCGATAATTCTCTTTCGAATTCAAGCTCAAACTATTTTTCGAGATACTAGTAAACGAATTATTAAAAAGTTCTCGCTAACGTAACTTTTGCTTATTATATTTGTCAGAAAATGACTCCAAAATTAATCCGCACTATATTTATAGCGGCATCACGACGCTGTAGGGCCAATTTGAAAGAATTAAGTAAAAATGTTCGTTCGCAAACCAGTATCTTTCAGCGCTCAATGCTCTGTTAATGAGCACTCAATCGGGGCGCTTTAAAACGTGTACGTTCACGCGTGCCGAGGGCTGGTACAAACGAGGGACCGTCGTCCTAGGGCGGCGTGACGAATCGTCAAATCCTCACTCACTCAATCTCTTCTCGATCGCCCTTCGCAACGCCAACACCTTCCCCTAGGATGCACTTATTTATTCGACCATTAGTTAGCATTGTCTTATCGTGCGTGAAGGCCTGTCCCTCAACTCGTCGAATGATTTCGTGCCGAGCGTCGGCTGCAGGAAATGCGCTGTTTATGAAGCGGCGAGGACTCCTCCCCTCCTTCTCTTCTCGCCTCCTCTCTGTCTCTCTCTCTCCCTTCCTCCCCGCCGCCTCTTTAGCTTCCTCACACCCTCTCACCCGCCCTCCCTTCCATCTTCTCAATCTGCGATTCTCCCCCTCCCTCTCTCGCTTCTCACTCCACACCCAACTCCCACATCCTTTCCCCGCGCCCCGGGTTCGGCCCGACTCCCCCACTCCCCCTCCCTCCGCTCTTCCTCCCTCCGCTCTCCCTCCCTCCGCTCTCACTCCCTCCGCTCTCCCTCCCTCCGCTCTCCCTCCCTCCGCTCTCCCTCCCTCCGCTCTCCCTCCCTCCGCTCTCCCTCCCTCCGCTCTCTCTCCCTCCGCTCTCCCTCCCTCCGCTCTCCCTCCCTCCGCTCTCTCTCCCTCCGCTCTCCCTCCCTCCGCTCTCCCTCCCTCCGCTCTCCCTCCCTCCGCTCTCCCTCCCTCCGCTATCCCTTCCTCCGCACTCACTCCCTCCGCTCTCCCTCCCTCCGCTCTCCCTCACTTCGCTCTCCCTCACTCCGCTCTCCCTCCCTCCGCTCTCCCTCCCTCCGCTCTCCCTCCCTCCGCTCTCCCTCCCCCCGCTCTCCCTCCCTCCGCTCTCTCTCCCTCCGCTCTCACTCCCTCCGCTCTCCCTCCCTCCGCTCTCTCTCCCTCCGCTCTCTCTCCCTCCGCTCTCTCTCCCTCCGCTCTCCTTCCCTCCGCTCTCACTCCCTCCGCTCTCCCTCCCTCCGCTCTCCCTCCCTCCGCTCTCCCTCCCTCCGCTCTCCCTCCCTCCGCACTCCCTCCCGCTTCTCCTTTTCTCACTCTCCCATTACCACTCACCCACGCCAACTCCCACTTCCCTCTCGTCCAGCCTGTGTGCTGCCCGAGCAAGTTTATTTTATTGCTCGCCACTATCCTCGACCCTCCCATCCTCGTCTTACTTTCCTCCCTCCCTTTCTTTCTCCACATCCCTCTCCATGCCTCTTTCTTCACCTCTTTCTCTTCCTCTTTCTCTACCTCTTTCTCTTCCTCTTTCTCTACCTCTGCCCTGTCTCCTCTACCTCTCTCTAACCCTCTACTCTCGCACTCTCACCTCTTCTACCTCTCTCCTCTTCTACCTCTCTCCTCCTCTACCTCTGTCTAACCCTCTCTTCTCTTACCCTCTACCTCTCCGCCTTTACTTCTCTCCTCTTTCCTCTCTCTTCTCTACTTTTATTTCTCCACATCTATCCCTGTCTCTTTCTTCGCCTTCCTCTATACCCCTCTCTATCTCTCTATAATTCTCTAGACCTCTACTGCTCTCTCGGCCCTTCTCCTCTACCTCTCCTCCTCTTTCTTTCCCCTCCTCTACATCTCCCTTCCTCTACCCCTCTCTTATATCTCTCCCCTCCTCTACCCCTCTCCTCTGTCTCTCCCCTCCTCTACCCCTCTCCTCTGTCTCGCCCCTCCTATACCCCTCTCCTCTACCCCTCTATTCTATCTCTCCCCTCCTCTACCCCTCTCTTCTATCTCTCCCCTCCTCTACCCCTCTCGCTATCTTTCTCTCTACTTCTCCTTCTTCATAGCTCTCGCTCTATAACTCTATATAAACTCTTTACACCTCTCTCTCACTCGACCACTTTATTTCTAAACGCCATCCCCTTTTCGCACACTCCCTTTGTTCACCACCCTCTCTCCACCCCATTTCTCTCGCTACACCTTGTTCCCACTCCCTTTTCCCCTATCTGCGATTTTTCACTTCTACCCTGCCCACTCCTTTTTATTAATCCCGAATAAATCTCTCTTCCTCCCTCTCTCCTTCCCATCCCTGTCTCCTCCATGTCCCCTTGTCTCTTATTTCACTCCGCTCTTAAAGCTCCCTTATTTCAAAAAGTTGTCTTACACCTCTCCTTTAATTTAACCCTCTTCTTATGCTCGAAAAATAAATATTCGGTTTATCTGGGAAATTCTTCCTCCCCCTCCTATTCCTCGCTCCTCAGCTGTATCTCTCTCGCCCTCCCTCCATCACCCTGTCACCTTCCTCCCTGCTCCCTGTCAACCGTTTTCTCTTTCACTTTCCTTCGTTCCTTTTTCTTCATCCCCATCCCATCTTTTCCTTCCGTCTTACCTCCTCATTCCATCTCCCCACCTTTGTTAGGGAGAGGGAGAAGGAGCAATGAGGGAGAAAGGATGGGCACAAAGAAAGTGAGAGGTTGGAGGAGAAACGTTGTGGGTGAGGGGTTGGGGAGAGATTGTGGGAGATAGAGGTTGATAGAGGGATGGAGAGGTAGACGGGAAGAGGATAGAGTTGAAGGAAGAGGGAAGTAATTGAAGAGAGAAAATGATAAAGGGGAAGTTAGGAGGGATAGAAAGAAGAAATGGATGGAGTGAGGGAGAAGAGAGCGAGAGTGAAATAGAGATATAGAATGGAAGTGGAAGGGAAATGGAGAGATCGAGACAGAGAAGGGCTGCACGAACATCGAGAGCGACGCAGTTTCCGTTTCCCTGTTCCTCACATTCACTCCTTGCACCCATGTGATGCGATTACCTTCAGTTTTAAGATATGGCGTTGGGGAATTGAGGTATGCCATCCGTTTTCAGCTGGATAAGCGTTTCTGAGAGGAGGGAAAAAAACAAAAACTTTCCCCTCTTTCAATTCTCGATGATTCTCCGTCTTTTGGAGAGAGGGAAGTAACATCATGTCTTACAATCTAAAGCGTTTTAAAAGGTTGTTCCATTCTTTAGCGAGCCTTCGCGATAGTTTGCGGATTAATTCACGGTCCGACGGTATAGTAACCAATTTCAATCCCTCAATAGTAGTTAATGACCTTCTTGAGTGTATTTATTCAGAGAGCTACCTAGTGACACAGTTGTCGTCACCATGGGCCCAAATAGAACGTAGAGCGGTTGCGTCACAAGCGTTAATGGCATTTGAAGGACTCGAACCTTAGCCTCCTGGTCCTGAAACCTCGAGAGTTGATCACTCGTGTGTTTGTGTGCGTGGGTTGAGAGGAAGTATCATGAGTGAGAGGACGGATTGAATGTAGTTGAAGGTGCGTGGGATGAATGCAAGGGATGTGGAATGATAGCTTTGACCGAGAGAGGAGAAATGGTGTGAATTACTCACAGTCCCTTTAATTGGAATATTAAGGGACCGCCGCTCTTAACATCGTGGATATTTTTTCGCCCTCAGCCGTCGTATCAGGCTCGTTTTATTCTATAGGCGATTATCGAGTTCACCTCATGGCTCGAATCAAATTGAGAAATTTTCTCCAATTGCCTAAAAAGGTTGGGAATACCAGATCCGCGTTTTGACTTCCATACAGCCGTTATTCGGTGGCGATTGTAAAAATGAGTATAACTAGAGTCCCTCTTTTGCCGACGAAAGGATCATTCCGAACTAAGTACGTCTATCCGACATCCCAGCGGCTCTCCTACCGGCAAGTGTCCACTGGGCCTCCTTCCCTCAACAACTAGTTGCCGTTCATATACGAATTTACCTTACCTCTTCGTGATGTCATAAGCCTCTCAAGAAATGCAGGCGATAGGAAAAATGCGTGGTAAAGTGACACACGAAGAATCCATGGATAAACAAGACTGCCTTGGTAAAAAGAAATTCCGGTAGCAATAAGTTTGTTGCATAATAGCGAATTCGCATAAAGCGAACCCGCATAAAGAGAGAAAAATTTATATATATATATATATATATTATATATATATGGATGTCAACAAGGTGTTATTATGCTTGTGCGTGCTTGTATGTACATATAATCGCCGGCCAGGCAATTCCAGTTTCGTTCTCTGCCCATAAACTATCAAGTGAAAAATAGCATTTCGTAGGATGACTATGGCTCGTTTTTTAGTTCTCAAGCATGGCACGCCTACGTTTTCTTTAGAAAATAAACACGATATTCTTCATTGAACTTCACCCTATGTTTGTTCAAATATTCAATGAGTCGCTCATTAACGTCTGGTGGGCCGCATGTGGCTAGGAGTCATCGGTTGGATTAGGAGAAGGATAATCTCGCTTCGTTCGTCATAAATCGATGAAAGAAATTGAGCTATGAATAAAAATCGTGCTGTGTTGGCATCGAAGAGAGCCAAGAGTGGCACGTATTGTTTTCTTTTCTGCGAAGATAACCCCTCAGGCAGTGACCTTGCGCCTCTGGGGGCCTCCTGCGAGAGACCTATGTCAGTGTTATGATAGTCAGGATCTTATTGCGAGATGGAAAGAGTGTGAGGAGTCTCAACACAAAGGTCATATATCCTAAATGATAATGAAAGTCTCCCTATAAGATAATGAACGACAACAATCTCAACCGAAGATTATCATTGAAAAATTAATAATTTCTAAGTTTTTACAAAGTCAGCAGCTTTTTGTCAGGGAAGAAAGAAATGTTTACATTGAGTAAGAAGGTCCCAACATAAAGGAGCGATTATATATCCAAACTGCTGACGAAGATCATCGTATACGATAATGAGAGAAGGCCAGTCTCAACTGACGGGTATCATTGAAAAATTAATTATATCTTAGTTATTACGTAGGAGATTAGTGTGCGAAGTAAAAGAAACATTAATATTGCGTAGGAAAGTCCCGACACAAAGAAGCGATCATATATCCTAACTGCTGACAAAGATCATCGTGTAAGAAAACGGGGATTTCGAGGACTCGATCAGTTGCACTTCGCTAATCCTCGCTCAATATTTGATTTTATTCGTGTCATCTCATAGCACCGTCGTTCTAAATTGTGTTTAAAAAGATCAGTTATATTAACATAAAAATAATTATTAACACCGTATTATTACCTATATTTAAAGTGACAAGCGGAGATAGATTGAAAATTTGAACAGGGAGTTTTTAAAAGAAAAAAATGTGCTGCTTTTGAAGAATTACAACAAAAGTTTCTAGGATCATTGATGAATTATTGAAAAAGAACAGCGCTAAGAAAACTGAATATGTATAGCAATAATATCAGTGAAAAATATCCGAATGAAAAACTTTTTGATGGCGGTTGTGAAAGCAAAATTTTGAATACCTCAATATGACTGTGCACCTTATAGCGGAGATTTGTGTAAGTATTCTAAATGGTCCGAGAAGGTTTGATGACTTTGAAATTAGTGCACCATCAACTTCTACCTCAGCAGAGTCGGTTGCTCTGTGAGACGAGAGTCGTTCGTTTACCCGGTAATCCTGGTGAGTGGATTTTCCCTTGAAAACAATCAGTTAATCAATTGCCACGGTCTCATCAGAAGCTGCGATCGAGATCGACCTCACCCACTATATTGTAAGTATCTATGTACTTCAATTTGGTAGCCTCTTTTTCTCTTTCAAATTTATCTACGCGTTTACAGAAATTGCGGGCCCTTGGATTCTCAAACCACTATCACCTAAGGGCCTTGAAAACTATTATCGCCTAGGTGCCTCGCAAACCACTACATACTGCCTAGGGTCTCACACCCTTTAAATCCACGCATACCCTCAGGAATAAGAATCTGTGTTGGAAGCATCTATCAAATTTTCAGGTTTTAGAATAAAGGGATAACTATGTAACTTCCACACAAATTTATTGCACGACCGGTTTCGCCAAAAAAATATCCTCATCTGATGATTTCAGCGAAACCGGCCGTGAAATAAATTTGTGTGGAAGTTATATTGTTATTCCTTTCTTCTAAATATGATTATCGCTTACCACAAAGTTGAGCCCAACTCCTTAGATCAGTGTTTTTCAAACTTTTTTGAGTGGCGATACACTTTGGAATGGAGAAAAAATGGGCGGAACGCTTATATACAAACATATATATTTACCATGGCTGTGGGAACGCGCATGCGTACTGCAGCAGGTTAGAAGTTGTAACCTGCTACTTTTTGCTTCCCTGATAGAGGGGACTACCGTGTGAGAGCAAAATTAAAATACTTTTTATTTTTAAATCCATTAAGAAATTTAAATTTATAGAAAAATTATTTTCGGTGGAATATTTCGCGGAACACTTATGCAATGGCAGCGGAACACCAGTCTTCCGCGGAACATCGGTTGAAAAACACTGACTTAGATAATAAATTGTCAGGTGATATCATTTATGAAAGTGTCGCACATACATCACTTAAACATGTTCCGAATCTCCACACGCAGACATTTACCAGTCACCAGCTTCAGTTGAATTCTATTTAACGCTAGAATTAGCCTATTGAGACTTCAAAAGTTTTTGTTGTCGTAATACTGTTATTCTCCATTTGTCACTAGTTTTCTAAGAATTTAAAAAAATTGCTATAAAGCGATTATACTGAGTGTTAAAAAATTTAAATTGACTACTTCTGAATTATCCCCATGCTATGAGAAACTTATGTTGCTCCAACTGGCGGAATAGGACCTTTACCGATGCTTTCAATGTACTGTACTTTACCTGCAGGATTAAGTCGGTAGAACAGTTGTTAACGATTATACTTTTACTCGCATTCTTTGATTACATCCTTTTGCGAGTATGCGTAGGGATCAATTGCGATAAAAACAGCATTCCGGTTAAATGTCTTTTGCAGCCTTCTAGATGAAAATATGAAACGGGCTGGCGGGCCTTTCTGATGCCACACGGCCAGCCTAAATAGCAGGCGCTTTGCGCCAACAAAAAATAACCGATGGAAAGGTTATTTATGCGGCGGACTGGGTTTATTTATTGGGATATAGTAGCATCGGATCGTTGAAATAATTCATTTAAAACATTTTGTACTTTATGTTTTCCACGTGTTAATCAGAATTTCGTGGAGAAAAGGCTGATTTGTTGACATCGAAGATTTACAGAAACAGCACGGGTCGAATATTATTATAGAGGAAGTAAAAGTCGAAAACTCAAGTTTTTATTTTATTTATAAACTAACTGGTTTATCTCGTATCCATTATTAAACGGGACTTTTCGTTGACAGTAATTTTTTAACTTGAAATTCAGTTGCGTATGAAATGGAGTAGCATTTTAGCAATAGTTAAGTATTAGACACGAAGCTCAAGACTTTTTGATAACTTCAACTTCGGTTCTCCACGTTTTCTTTTTTTAGTTTATTGAACCAGTTAGCTGCCAATGTCTTAGTGTCTCAGTAATCAGAAAGGTGAAACATCATTAGGATTCAATGAAACTGCAAAATTACGGGATACCATCATGAAATTCCCTCCGAAAAAGAATGAAGCAACTACGTTAGTGTAAAAGGAACAACAATGAATGGTTTTTTTCATGACGAAAAGAGGATATATCGTTCTGTAGCGATTGAAAACTAAAGCGGAGAACAATAATTGGTGTATATTAACTGGAAGTCTTATGATTGATATTTAGAGAAGCAAGGAAAACGTGTGGTATTATATAATTCCTTTGTTTATTCCTAGAGAACGAACCGTTCATAAGATCACTTATCAATGAAGTCGCTGAAAAGTCATGTCCTGACACTGATCAACTTAGGATATTATTTCCTTGCATTTCGCGTAAATCGTCATCCTTAGTCTGGAATTTATTGGAAAAGTTAAAGATAGTATTTAATATCTAATAACGTGGTTTGTATTTACCTGTAATTTTCTGATCGGAGCGTTTTTGCAAGTCTTAATGCTACCGAATTTAAGGTTGTCTTCGCTTATATTTACTATCTTCTATCGATTTTTATGGTGATACAATTTTTAAATCCGCTAATGTAATCGTTTTATCCGTCAATCCATCAGTTCGTCCTTCTGTCACACATCCATGTCCGGTGAACTACTTCTACTCCGTTCAAAATAGAGCAACCAAATAGATGAATTGTTCATGGTCGTAAGTTCTTCCCGCGGTTGAAATTTGGAGACTCCAGGGAAGTGTTGTGGTGGGAGGTTCAATGAACATTTATAAACATCCGCCCTTAATATCTATTTAATTACTTCTTTTCTTACTTGTTGTATTACGCAATATGTAGTCACGAACTTCATGCTTTATAATGCTATCCATAAAATAGACTTTGCCATCAAACCTATGGCTCTTGATATTTATATAATTCATTTTTACAATGCTGGCATTGCCCTGGATCAACAAAGACATGTCAAAGCACGCCCAAATAAATAATAATTTCTAGCATTATCTCTCAAATCACTTACTTTAGCAAATATATACCTACGTAATATTCTTTTTCCTGTAACTTACCTTAGTGGCACGAATAAATTTCAAGAACGAATATCTTCGCGCCATTCTTATTTACGCGGACATAAATAGGCATTCGCTTGTTTTATTTTTCGAGGGGAAAAACACAAGGTCCGATATCCGCGGAGAATTTCGACCAATACGAAGACTTCCCTCGCTCTGTTCTCTTTACCTCCTTCAATCCGAACCGTACACCGGAAAGCCCTTTTGAGTATCGGCAAGCCATATTCGAAAAATAAACCGCGAGTTCCGCTCCTTAACTCTTCCTTTGACTTGTTTACGTCCTCCCTCGTAATCTTCCCCTCCCTCCGTGCCTCCCTCTCCATACGAGCTCCCCCTCCCTCCGTTTCCGCGTCTCTTTATTGCTTCTCGCGTGCCCACATCTCATTCAACCGAAGGAGTTGTTATCGCCATCGAAAAATCCAGCGCGGGAAGAATTACGGAAGGATTCGCAAGCGAGAGAGCGGAGGAGGAAATAAGATGATTTCTTTTCTCCCCGTTCAACTTAAAATCATATCCTCCCGAGTTATCTCGTCGTCCCCGGTGTCATTGTGCGCGCATGCGTTTTATGTACGCAAGGCGATTGTGTGACGCGGCCTCGGGAGGATCTCTCTTTGAATGAATGCTCTCGGCGGGGGACCTGTTACTGTGGGCTGCACGGCGGGTGGGTACGCGGAGGTTTATTTTATTTTTGAAGCATCGAGTAGAGGGAGGGAGAGGGATATAGAGGGAGGAGGATGAAGAGGTGGTTTAGAGAGAGGACCCCTACTTCTTGAAAGTGTCTGCTCTTCCTCGACGAGGTTCTACTCTTCATCTCCACCCAAACGTTACATTTTCGCTTCTTTCGCTCACTTTCTCTATACACGTATCTCTTCTCTTTCTCTTCCTCCGTTTCGTAGTACCGCATTTACTAGAAAAATCCTCGCAATGGCATCAACCACAATTACTGAGGTAGAAAATCCGAGAAAGAAGATTTTTGTTTGTTTGTTTGCATGGAATTTCTGGCTACTCGACCTTTTGGATTATTATCGTCTGCAAGGACCGGCAGATAGATATACTTATGTTATTATTATTTCGAAAGGAATTTTTTGAAGGATAATAGGCAAATCAAATCATATTTATTAGGCTAAACGTCGGAATATCCATTTAGATAATTGGACATTTTATTTTGCTCACCAGTTTTGATAATCTTCTATTACTTATGCCTGGGTTTTTAATAAGAAACAAAAGACACCATTTTAAGTTTTGTTTGTATGGAGTTTCTGGCTAATCAACCTCTTGGATTATTATAGCCATTACTCCTTCCACACCGAACACGCACACAAGGGAGGGGGGAAACTCGGTGCCGGCATTAGCCTACTCTTTACGAAGAGCATCAAGGGGACCAACTGCTTAACGTCCCTTTCGAAGGATTGCTCGCCGAGAGCCCTGCTTACTGGTCTTCAGTTTACTGAGTCCATAAGCCGGTTTTTGCACTTTACGTGCTTTTTAATTCAAGCGTCCGCCGCACGTTACTGTGGCGCTCTTGCTGCGCGAGAGTTCGCATTGCCTGGTTGTTACAAGACAGGGGAAGGCTAACCTGTTCCTTCTTCTCACCTGTCCCGTATTCGAGTGGGGGCTGGTTTTCTGCGACCAGTCTCCGGTTGTTCTTGGCCCTGAAAAGGGCCTGGATTCGAGTTTTCCGTAGGAGAATTGAAAAATTTCCCTTATGGAACGGGACCCAAGGGGGTCTTTGGATTCGGTTGCCCTCGTAGGAGGGAACCTCCAAATCGACTCGCGTGCTAGGTCGTCGTCGCTTTCGAGCGACTCCTCCTCGTTCGGTCGAATCACCCCTACGCCGTACAAGGCGTTGTGCGCCAAGAAGGCACCGGTTGCTGCCCCGGTCGCCATCGAGGCCCTCCCTTCCACTTCTGCCCAGGGTCAAAGTAATTATGCCTCCCACGAAGGCTCCTGCGGAGTAACACCCGCAGTAGTACCCCTTCCGCCCTCGTCGGTTCGGCTATTGAAGCACGCCCCCTCTCAGGGTGGCCACGGGAGAGGTCCTGCCCTCTTAAGTATCGGCCCAAGGTGCAAAAAATGCCGTCGCGCAGACTGGAGTAAACGGCCCTTTGCAGGGCCATAAACCCACCGCCTCAGAGGAGGCGATGGAAGTTACGGAGGGTGTCCGCGGCAAGCGGAAGAAGGCCGCCTCGGCAAAAAAGCTTGCCCCCTCTCCAGCTGAAGCCTCACTGGCAGCGCGTTCGGCCCCGATCCTCGGTGCCGAGGCCGTTGCCAGCACGGACGAGGACGGGGATTTCACCCCCGTCACAAGTCGCAAGGCTAAAAGGAAGAAGTCTTCCTGCCCTCCTGCTAGTGAGGGAAAGGGTTCTGCCCCTGCGGGGCAACGCCCCGATAAGGGGGCAAAGTCGAGGGTCCGCGTGTCACCGATCACGGTGTACGGGATCCTCTCCCACAAGTGTATCGCCGCCGACCTTGCTAAGGTGTGTGGCGATGATTTTGAGCTGGAGGTTCGCAGGGCCTCCACCAGGATCATCGTTCACACCCCAGACCACCACCGTGCGGCAACAAAGATCCTGGACGAAGCTGGCGTCCAATACCATACCCAGCTACTGGAGTCTGTCCAGGGAATGCGCCTTCTGTTGAAGAACGTAGGGAAGGGCTATTCCCCGGAAGATGTCGCGGCTGACCTGACGGCGAAGGGCTTCATAGTCCGAGGCGTCCGTCAGATGACAGCCGTAGAGGATGGGAAGAAGATTCCCATCGGCCGTTTTGTTGCTAACCTGGAGAGGACACCTAGGGCCCCTCCGGCGTCGGCCATCAAAAAGATCTGTCACTGCTCGGTTAAGATCGAGCAGTTCAAGAGCAGCAGGGGACCGTTGATCTGCTACAACTGCCAACGGTATGGCCATGTGTCGCACGCCTGAAGGTGCGACACCAGGTGCTTCCGGTGCACGGGACCGCACAGGGGATCTGACTGCCCCAAGCCTCTCGATGAACCGGCAAAATGCGCTAACTGCGAGGGCGACCACCCGTCCTCCTTCAAGGAATGCCCAGTATACCTTGAAGCGCTGCAGAGGTACGAGTAGGGGCAGAGGAAATCTGTGCAGAAGGCGTCTGGGAAGGCACCTTTGCAGTCTGCGCCTGCCCTTCTCAAGATGAAGGTCGCTCCATCGGCTAAAGTGGACGCCTCACGGCCCTATGCCGCAGTAGCTGGGGGCACTAGCAAGCCCACCCCGTCGGCGACTGTAGTTACGCCGGTTCAGGAATCTGCTGCTGAACCAGGCAGGCAGGCGGACCCCCCTAAGGAGCCGTCTTCTGCCCCCGAAGCACCTCTTCGGCCGACTCCTGGTCCCGTCGTCAGAGGGGAGGAGCCGGTACCTCAGAGGCCCTCCGCCAACTCTCTGCGTAAGCAGAGGCGAAGGGCTATGAAAGAACTTGAGAGAGAACGGCAGAAGACGGCCGCCCCGGCCGGTGTAGTAGTGGAGAGTGTGGCCCCCAGCAAGGGCCCCGCCACGGCGCCTCTTCCCGAGGTCGCCCCCAAGGATTTTGAGGTCATTCGGTCGACAGAGACCGTAGTGGCCCCGATTCAGGGCCCCAAATGTAACACGCCGCTGAGCAGCGCGTCGGAAAGCGTTCGGTCCAATGAGGATCCCGACTTCTGGCGCACGGTGGCCATGATTTGTAAGGCGTTGAGGCAGTACATCTCCTCAACGTCCGGCCAACTCCTCCTCTCTCTCTTGGAGGAGTTGGTCAAGGAGCGCGTCACATCCCCCAAAAATGGGGACTAGGGGATGTAGCGTCTTGGTCCAATGGAACGCCTGCGGTGTTAAGGAGAAGACGGAAGAGCTCCGGGCGTTCCTGCAAGAAAAGAACGCCATCTTGGCCGCCGTGAATGAGACCCATCTCCGCCCGTCGGACGTCTGGAAGATCCCTGGCTGGGTGATATATCGCTCGGACAGGGTCGGCCAGCGTGCGACGGTTCCGGGGCATGGTGGGTCTGCCCTGCTCATCCATCGGTCTGTTGAACATCGTCCCTGCTTGGTTCGAAACTACAGATCGATGGAGGCTGTATCCGCCGACGTTCGGACCTGTACCGGATGGGTCAGGGTCTCCTCGGTGTACTACCCACCGAGGAGAACGTGGGACTCGGACGAGATGATGGACGTCGTCGGGGATGGCTGCCCCTCAATCGTCATTGGGGACTTGAACGCCAAACATCTCAGTTGGCATTCTAGGATCCCCAATCCGAGGGGTGCGCGGCTAAGAAATTTGGCCGATGAAGAGGGGCTCACGGTCCTCGCCCCGACCGAGCCGACCTTTCTGGGGATGTCCTCGATGTTGCCGTTGTCTGCAACATCAGGGCCTCCCTGAGTATACATGCTGTCTACGACATGTCCTCAGACCATAATCCGACCCTGCTGCTTCTGGGGAACTCGCCTGTGCGAGTACCACCATCGCAGCGCCTGGACCTTGGTCGAGCAGACTGGCAGCACTTCCGTGAATTCATCGCGGAAAGGCTGCCGGTTGTGCCTACACCGCCCAGGACGCGTGAGGAGGCAGACCGAATGGTTGACCTCCTCACATCCACCGTCCAGCAGGCCATGGACGCTGCGATCCCGAAGGTGGTCGTGGCCAAGGGTATACGCATCGCCCTGCCCCATGGCGTCAGGGACACCATCACCTGGCGCAACAGCGTGCGGCGGCGGTGGCAGCGCTACCGCACTCTGGACCTCAGGATCCAGTTGGACTCCCTCAAAAGGACCGTCCGAGACATGTTGAGAGACGTGCGCTCGGACGCGTGGGAGTTACATCTCTCTACGCTTTCCCTGGAGGATCAGTCCATCTGGAAGACCTGCAGGAGGCTCTGCGTAACCCAGCGGCGCGACCCCCTGATAGTTCAGGGGGACTAGGTCGCGATGTCGCCAGAAGAGAAAGCCGGGCTCATTGCGGAATACCTGGAGGGGGTATTCTGTCCTAACCCGGCTACAGCTGAGTCGGATTTGGTGGAGGACGAGATTGCGGATGTGCTGGGGACGCTCGACCGCGGTCCCCTGCTGGAGTTCCCTCAGTTCTTGGGGGACGATATCATTGCAGTGATTCGTCGCCTCGAGACGAGGAGGGATCCGGGGGACGACGGCGTCCCCAATATCGTCCTGCGACAGCTTCCTGTTGCCGCAGTAGAATTCCTGGCCGCCATTTACAACGGGTGTGTCGGGATTCCATACTTTCCGTCTGCCTGGAAGAGGGCAAAGGTCATCTGTCTCCCGAAGAAGCCGAGGATGGAGGTTGGCCCCGGAGACATCCGGCCAATCTCTCTCCTGGCCGGATTCGGGAAGACGTTTGAGCGTCTTATCCAGAAGCCGCTGCAGCACTTTCTCCAGGAGAAGAACATTCTCCCGGACGAGCAGTTTGGCTTCAGGAGTGGGCACTCCATTACCCAACAACTGGGTAGAGTGACGCACTTCGTCACCGACACCTTCAACAGGAACCACGCGGTCGCGGGGGCTTTCTTCGACATCTCGAAGGCCTTCGACCGCGTGTGGCATCCAGCACTCCTGTTGAAGATGGTTCTACTTCAGTTCCCAGCTTGGATGGTGCGACTTATTGAGTCGTACTTGCAGGGCAGGACGTTCCGGGTGTTTTGGCTCCGGGTTGGATCGGAACTGCGACGCATCTGCGCCGGCATTCCGCAGGGATCCGTCCTGGGGCCGATACTCTTCAACATCTTCACCCAGGATCCCCCCAGGGATTTGGGGTGGAACACCAGTCTTGCCCTGTACGCTGACGACGCGGCGCTCCTGTCGCGTTCCAGCAAGAAGTACGCGGCTGTGGAGAGGTTACAATGCGCCGTCGACGATCTGTCCTCCTGGTATCGTCGATGGCGTATTGCGGTTGACCCCGCCAAAACCAGGGCCGTCGTCTTCCATCCTGGAATGGGAGCGCCGCCTGGAGTCGACCTGTCGGTGATGGGGACGGTCGTCCCCTGGAGCCCAGAGGTCACATACCTGGGAGTTGTGCTGGACCGGAAGCTTCTCTGGAAGCCTCAGGTTGAGAGTGTCCGACGCAAGGCGCTCGGGGCGTTATCAAGAATCCGTCCGATTCTACGCCCGGATGTCTTGACGGCCGACACTAAGAGACGCCTGTACCTGAGCTGCGTGAGGCCCATCATCACCTATGCAGCTCCGGTCTGGTCTGGAGTGTCCAAGACCACCCTCTACAGGCTGCAGGTAGTGCAGAATAATGCACTCCGGTTGATACTTGGTCGTGGTAGATACGACCATGTCGACCGGATGCATTTAGACGGAAACGTGGAACCCCTGGACATCCTCTTGCCGAGGATATCTAAGGAATTCTACTGCAAGGCAGCATTATCAACGCACGAAGAAGTGCGAATGCTAGGCTACATCAGGGCTAGGTGGTGGGATTGTTACAAGCGGCCCATTGCCAGCCTTGATGTGCAGGATGCCCTCCCTTCAAACAAGCGTCCTCGCTTGTAGGGAGGAATATATGCCCATTTATGGGCTATCGAAGTGCGCTAAGCTAGTTTTTAAGAGTAGTCTCGCATTAGCAGCTTAGCTGGAAATGCGACGTGGCCAGCCTCAGGCTGGAAGATCATGACATCTCCCCCCCCCCTTCCGAAGGACGGAGCGCTGGCTTGCGCGATCTCCTCAAAGCACACAAGTAGGGGACGGGACGATCCCAGGTTGAAAAATCCGACCTCCGCCGGATTCGAACCTGGGACCGCTGGGTGGAAGGCACACTCGAACCACACGGCCACCCCCTCCGAGAAAGAAGAAAATCGGAGGAAGAGAAAGGTGGCAAATCAGGTTGCAAATTGTGAATTCGCCAATTCCGACTTCGGTGTGCGCTATAAAACGGTTTGAAATGTATTATCAATTTTTCTCTTTGTATTTGGAACTTAGGAAAAGTCGGAAGCGCTTCTCTGCAATGTGGTAAAGGCTTGTCATAAATGGAATTGAACAAAAAAAAGTGATACATAACCTCTTTAGGCTGTTGCCACACCGGTTATTCAAGACAAGATTAGGCGACACAAGAAGAGACATTTTTTCACACTGATTAGTAGTTGGAGGCAAGAATTCAGACGATGAGGAAGTTTCTTTATGCATCCTAGTTATGATATAGTAATCGAATTCATTAATCAAAATTCAATGAAGTTCCTAAACAAACTCTTATCTTCCAAAGCCTCGTCCACTCTCTAAAACACAAGGTCCTGACCACTTAACGTAAAGGAAATCCCGCGTTTGGTGGGTCCAGGCATAGTCCTAGCAAAATTCTGACAATATGTACGAAGATTTTGCCAACAAATACGGTGTCTTATCCCATATTTCTGTCTTTTCTATTTCTAGGGTCTCGGGCTCAAATTGCATGAGGACCAAACAGAATATTCGGGCGTATATGTCACAATAATTAGCGTAGTTATTATTTTAGAACTTGAACACAACTAAGAATTTCACGTACAGTTGATAGTTCGGAGCTTACTGAAGGGAGAATATTTTCGATTTATCGAAACTTCGAATGGTGGAACTTTATTCTAACGTATATTACTACAAAAGGGAAAAATATCTCCTTCGACTCATCGTAAATTCGAGTTATCATGTTTTGACTGTATTTTGGTGTGACGCGAGTTATTGTATATTCCTGAATATTAAACATAATTAGTTCGTTTCCTATCTCATTAACGCTCTAAGATCGTCTCGTCCACGTTTTCTTCCATATGCCTTCAGTAGAATCAGAAAGCATGAGCGGATTTATGGGGTGCGAGGCCCCTTGGCCACAGTGACTTACGAGGCACCTAGGCGACAGTGATTTGCGGGACCCGTAGGCGATAGCAGTTTGCGGGAGCCACGACTTGCGAATTATGAAAAAGTGATTACATTTTATCGCGAAAACAGCCTATCAAATGCCTAACAATTTATTTGAACATATATATACAAATCAAAGTGTTCGAGTGAAAACGTTAAAAATAATTATTTCTTCATCGATACCCGTCACTTGGGACTGGTCTTCGCCCATTTTTGTTTACGTTTGCCCATCGTGATCATTTAGGATATATAGGTGATCGCTTCTTTGTGTTGGGTAGGCGCGAGGCCCTAGGCGGTCGTCTAGATCGCCTGGCTTTATATCCGCCCCGAGAAAAAGGTCCTATTATCTTGACAGTAGGTCATGTGGTCCATTACCCGCGTTTTTGAGAACTCTATCTGTTTTTATTACACTTTACTTTTCGCCTCTTATATCATTATCTAAAGGTTTCCTTCGTTTTCTTTCTCTTTATACTATACAGCACTCTTCCTTACTACCCACTCTCCCTCTTCTCTGTTTATCCTTTTTACTGTCTCATTTACGAATCGTGTAGGGAAAGTATTGTGAACATGAAAAAACATGACTTCGAGATTTTGATGAGTATGAACATTTTAGTTGCCCGAGTCAGAAAAGGTTGTATTTGCCATTCCGTCTTTGAACGGCTCTCAGGATTAAAAAGTTAAATTGGATCTGATATAATCTCGTATTTTTATAGGGTGTCACCGGTAGTGTAAACCTTGTTGAAATGAATCATATCGTCTAAAAGTCAACGGTAGTTTATTTTAGGCGATTTTCACAAAATGCCAATTTGCTGCATGAATTTTGATTTAAATTGTTCCAGTCGTAGAGCTTATTTTCATAAAAATAATATATAGGCTATACTTCTTCAAAAACAAGTATAGAGCGCGCAGTGAGATTGTAAGATGTGGAGATTTACCCCAACTGGCGCCAAGTTCTAACAGCAGCAGCGTTGTTGCTACGATTCATACTGCGCGTAAATACTTGTTAATGTAACCAAATACATTATTGTGTGGACTATAAATCCATGAAAAAGTTTAAGCAATGGATGTGGGGCCGATTTTTTTTCTCTTTATCACTTGCTCTTATTTAATCATCTTACACTCTTGAGATTTATCTTTCTCTCATTCTCGATTTATTTTTGTCAATATGCTTCTCTTCCGTGTAACCGCTCTATTTACTTTCTCCACACGCAATATATAGAAAGTAAGTATTGTTTTCGTGAGAAAATCGAATTCGAGATTTCAACGGATATACACGTTTTAAGGTCCCATTAGATATGTTTTCACTGTTTTCTCGATTGTTTGTGATAGGAACATTTTCCACGCTATAAATAAAAACTGCTTATCATATCAATACAAAACTTTATATTTACTGTTTTTATGAGATGATCAAGATCTGATTAGATTTAAGCTAAAATTGGTTAATCGGAAGTTGAGGTTTACTCTTGTAATTTTTCCGTTTTTGTCAGATATCTCCTATAGGGTTTCATTAATGTAAATATTTGTCATTTTCAAAGTTGTTGATAATATAATTTTCTATTAGTTTCATTTGAAACATTTTTTCATAGAACGCACTGCTTGAGAGATATAATATAATATCGATTATTCGTCTGAATTTGTTCAGTACAAGGTGATAGGTTTGTTTCCGTTGCTATGGTAAAATTTTCTAATTGTTGACAGATTCCAGCGCCACCAACGGTAATTTGAATCGCAATCAAAATTATCCTAATGCCATCTAGCGTCATATTTCATGAACAAATCTTTTTGTAAATGTGGACAGCGATGCTAGCGCCGCCAACGGTTATTTAATACGCGAATATTTGGCGCAACAATTTTACCTTAGCAGAATGATGCTGGCACAATACATTTTTGCGCCCTGGGCAAGATTTGAAAATTACGCTCCCCTCCTAATGAAAGTGTACAGTACATAATTTTTCTCATAACTAGTTTATTTACAATGTAGAAACGAAGTTAAATATGTAAAATATATTTTATAATATAAAACGTTTCACTTAAAAGTTGAAATTATCATTTGTCGCGTCCTTAAGTGTGCTGCGCCCTAGACGGGTGCATCGCTCGCGTAGCGCTTTTCCCGGCTCTGATGCGCATAAATATTTTATCCATAGCAGCAAATAACAATATTGTTTACTTATTCTTTCCTCAATGTGAAAATCATTCAAATTATTTAAAAATTATTCACGCTTGTAATTGCTGATAGTTATTATTTGGAAGTTGTTGCCGAGAACAACTTGTGAGTACTCTTGCATTCATGTTGATGGAGAAAATCATGTGCTGCGCAGATGAGAATTTTTTATGGGGTCTATATCTCTGTTTTATTCTGAGAATAATATTTAATTTAGTTGTAGCCAAGAAACTGTATTGGATGTAATGTGTTCGGGTCTCGAAACAGTTAAGTTAAAAATTAAATAATATATCTTGAAATTACCCACCAATGCCTTCCCTTATTGTAAAATTTTCGACAGAATTATTCCTTGTAATTTATTGTTTAATATTTATTTTACATTCGTATCATTTCGAAGGGCTATTCATCCGAAGGAAGTTCCTATGTAAAATTTTCCCCTAATATAAGCGAGAATAACCGAATGAAGCAGCAGTAAATTATTTTTTCCCGTATCATATGCAAATAAAACTCCTCATATTTCCATTCACGGTCCGAATTCACACTGTAGTTTCACACAAAAATATTGTTCAACTTATTTGAATGATTTATTCGAGTCAAACTGTAGTTTAGTGAAAACGAGGCTGATAAGCAAAAGAAGACGGATGTCTAAACTTTATAGTATTAAGATGAAGAATAAAAACATGAAGCAACCTATACAATTAATGATGGAATTCATCTTACGTCTTGAAACCATTCAATGATTTTTCAACTCTTACAGCAATCCTCTGTATTCCATGGGTAGCATTATGATGTAGACAATCATTTAAAAGCCATTTATAAAATGTCGTCCTTCCATAGACAATAAAATTGTTTCTCATTTGGCACTCTAGTCTTGTAGTCCACAGTGTAGACTAGTGTTTTTCAACCGGTGTTCTGCATTACCTGAGTGTTCCGCGAAATATTCCACCGAAAATAATTTTTCTATAAATTTACATTTCTTAATGAATTTAAAAATAAAAAGTATTTTAATTTTGCTCTCACACCCTAAGTCTATCTATCGGGGAAGCAGAAAGTAGCAGGTTACAACTTCTAACCTGCTGCAGTACGCATGCGCGTTCTCACAGCCATGGTAAATATATATGCGTATGTGTATAGGTGTTCCGCCAATTTTTTCTCCATTCCAAAGTGTTCCGTCACTCAAAAAAGTTTGAAAAACATTGGTGTAAACGATGTCGACCATAGTTATACAAAATGAAAGATGGGAGAAAAATATAATTAGTAGCTTCCACCAAAGACCCTTTTTATCGGTCACCCTCACTGACTTGGAGGTACAAGGAGGAGAAGAATGGGCGAAAGAATGAGAGTGCGTGGGTGGCTGGAAGGAGTCTTGGTTTCCAAGATATCGGTATGTGAGAGAGCGTGGTGTGTGGGCGTGGCACCAAACCTCCAAAATCACCCTTAGTCCCAATCGCATCCGAAGACTCACCTTTCCCCCATCGAGCCTGCAACGCCCGCCCTCCCGTCCAACCCCACTTCGTCCTCCTCCCTCCTCCTCCCCTCTCCTCCTCCCCTCTCCCCCCTCTCTCTCCCCTCACCCCCACATACGCACGACCTTTCTCCTTTTGCGGATTCCAGTCAGGTGGACTTGTCGCGGGACTTCGCTCGTAAACCAGTCCTCCTTCCCGCCTCATTACTCCATACGTCCGTTCTCCCGACGCTGTATTTAACACCATCCACCAACTCCCAAATACACGGGACGACGCCGGGGAGAGAGAGTGTGTGAGAGGGAGAGAAAGGACTGAGACACAGTGAGAGAGAAATGCGAGGGAAAAGGAGCGGCGAACTGAGACGTATAAGGTGGATGGAGAAGTGGAAGGAAAAGATGGAAGGAAGAGGGAAAGAAAGGAGAAAAAAGACGGAAATTAAAATGGAAGAAGACTACACGAAGAAAATAAATGTTGGAAAACTGCTTTACGTTTTACAAAATCGTTTTTAATCTTTTTGCTTATTCGTTGTGAATCAGTTTCGCAAATTTGAAACAAACACGATGGAAAGTTTAGATATTAAGTTCTTGTGCACGAAGACATATTCTAGAGCAGGAGGCATTAACCTTTTTGCAATTACTAAACTGGACGATATCTTTTTCGCGGTTGCGAAATATTGAAATATTCGTGTTACTCTAAGGCAGATTCCATCCTTGCAGCCTTGAACCCAACAGTTCAGCTTGAGTTTTTAACAAATTCAAATCCCCGACCAAGTCGTTCAGTTCTCCTTGTGAAATAAAATGCGGGTCAGCTGATGCAGTCAGCTGGAACTCTGGATCGGAAATTTCTTGTTCAATTGTAACATCACAGTCATCATTTTCATTGTCAATGGCCCATGTTTCTGGAGGTGTAGGGATCGGCATATCTTCACAGTTTGGCACCAGTCTCGTGGCTGATGGCGTTGTCGTATACTGAATAGTATGTTTAGACTTCAGGGAAATCCCGGATATTTTCGTTAAACAGAAACAGCAGTCCATAACATGATCTCTCTGTTCTCGCCACACCATAGGAACGGCAAACGGCATCGACTGACGAGAACCATCCCCTTAGATACACTGCACAAGTGGCACAGATGATAAGAGGAGCCCATGGTTTGTCTTGGTCTCCTATTTTGCAACCAAAATATAGCTCGTATGCTTTCTTAATGGTAGGCGTAATAGTTCTTCTATGCGATTTAGTTATAAACTCCCCACACCCAACAAAAACTGTCCACATCATTAATACACGTTTGCGGCATTCCGATTGATACCCATTCGGTCACTGCTAACAGCACACTATATTTGGTCTGGTGGATAAACCCACCGCGGAACGGAATGTTTCAGTCCGCCACTGAGAGTCCACCAATGAGAGCCTGTGTTAATATCCCCTTTATCCTGCTCAGCAGATGATTGCTGGACTGAAACGTGTGGATAAAGGGATTATCCAACAGACAAACAATGTATGTTGCTGCCGAGTAGTGGCAACACACTACGCGTCTCCCGACTCCTGAGCTTTCAATATCACGGGACAGGAAGGAGCCGTGAACGGAGCGGACGGCGCCAGATAAGGCATACGTGGAGATGCAATATTGTTCACGTTTTGTGTTGCCAACAGATGCTATCATATAAGAGACCAACAAAAACAATTTAGAGCTTTCGCAGCGAATAGGTAAGATAATTTTGTTTGCGAATCACAAAGAAACAATTAATCCTTTTCACTATATGCGCGTTTTTTCGGTAGGTGAAGATGGATTTTTGTGAGTTTCTCAAAATCAGTGGGTGATGGCGACTTTGTAAGTTCAGATTCGTTGTCAGCGTCAAAAAGTACATAAAATTCAAGTATCACAAATCAGGAAATCATGTCGTTCAGTGTAATTTAAGGCAATCTATGCACTCGTATATATTACACGTATGCGGGTTGAGACAAAAATTGATTCTCGAATTTTAACAATGACGTGGTCTGCAAGGCAACATCCCGTTTAAAAGCCGATATTTTCCCAAAATATGCGATTTAAATCTTAAATATGAGATATTTCGAACGAGAGGCGGAAAATGATGGATAGATTAAGAAACTTCATTAATTTTCCTAAAACATAATTCAAATTCGAAGATCGTTTCAATTCTTTCTAATTTGAATTTCCAAAAGAATAAAAGCCTTTAAAAAGTCCCTTTTTACGTGTTATCTTGCGGGAAATGGAAATCGCCCCCCTGGAGTCGTACCCGAGTCTTTTTTCGTCTTTTTCATTTAATTTTTATATCTGAATCAAACATACCGATGAAATTTCAACCTTCCACCTAATCGGAAAGTTTATTAAAAACGCTTTAAAAAGTGCCATTGATGACGTCTCCGTTATACACAAACATACATATCTAGGCTTTTATTATTAAAATATTTTCATAAGGCTCCTGTAAAAATGAGAGACAGCGGGAGAATGGTGTTTTAATTTTAATTTAACAATCTATTCATGTATGTCCGTCATTTATACTAGTGCTCTACCTTTTTGAACTTCGTGCGCTTGCAGTTCGCGATTTTGCACTAAGAGAAACTTTTTTATGAACATTATTTGTTTCGCGCCGGTTATTTGCATTTCGCGTCAGGCGTTTGCGATGCCCTCTACTTTTTTGTTTCGAAGTTCAGTTTAAATTTTGGCGTCCTAGAAAAGGACATTATTATTATATTATATTTATAATGCTCATTATTAGCAGTTTTCGAAATAAATAAAGGTGGTTACTCTTGACTTAATTATTTTGTAGGTCAGTTTGACCGCCAACGCTGCTAAGATTAAAAATTAAAGAAACGCCATCATTTTGGATTGTAAGGTTTTCGTTTGCTATTATCTTTGCATTTTGAACATAATTTAAGGAAATATTTTGTTTTGTTTGGTTTTCATTTTTTATTACGAATTTTTAATGTGAATCTAAGAGTTGCTATCATCTTGTAACGTATGATTTTCTACCTTGTATTTTAAACGCGTTTATTAGAAAAATGTTACCACTTTAATACTTCGTTTTTATTTTTGTGAAGTATTTTGAACAATTAAAAGAATATTATCACTTTCTTACGCTGTTTTGATTTTGTTAAGATTTAAAACGTAATTAATAAAAGAAATGTTACAATTTTTAAATGCGTGTTTTTTTGCAGCTTGGCTTTTTAGGTTGACTCCCATTATAACATTGCGCCTTATGGGAAAATAGGACTTGCATTTCGCGTCAATTTTCCGGAACCAGTTATTCGCGAAGTTCAAAAAGGTGGTGTATATTTAATTTTCCATGGACCCACCACGGACCTCCTGGATCTGTCTCGCGAACCCCAGGTTAAGAACCCCTCTTGTAGACTAAGAGTTTTTGGAAAAGCAGGAGAAAAATTTGCTTTGACCGAGAATCGATGTGGAAGACCTAGCTTAAAGGGAGAATCTTTATCCTTTCTCTTACTTCCCTAATCAGTTTCATGAAGTAGTGCTGGGACTATGCGTTTGCACGCCCAGAGAAATACTCGTGATAACGCCCCTCACGCTACTCGCATGGGCATTTAATTTTTGTAAGAAAGCGTGCGTCTCTTCGAGCGAAAGACGAAAGCGCAGCAAGTAATATTTTTTTTAAATGTGCATTATTATTAGTACAAAAAATCGTATCCGTGGCTTGAGACGCCCCTTATAACGCTACATCCGGACTAGGCTTCTCGGTTGCCCCGCCCTCGTTCCGTCACTGCCATAAAAAACAAGTTAGAATAGTGGAAGAAGAGAGAGAACGGGTGGTGCGAGGTGAAAGGTTAGGGGTGGAGGGAAGGACATGGCTAGTTTAGGAAGAGATAAAGAGGTTGAATGAGGAGTGAGGGAGGAAGAATGAGGAAGGAACCGCATGTGACACCTCTAAATGTTTATTTCAGGCAAGCTAAATTTTAAATGTTGCACCGACAAAGTAATCATTATAAGATTAATTATTGCACTTAATTTTCAGTGGTCTCATTCTTCCGCCCCAGCTGTCAATCTCTTGGAGGTATAAGTTTTTCTTTTTCACCTATCACCCAGATTATCTTTCTATTTTACTTTCCCTGTTTTTATCTAATGCGTCTATGCAAAATGCTCTTGCGTTGTCATTACCTTTGCATCTTTATTTTTATTCAGCAAGAATTTCCTCCGTTAGTTTTAACTTATCCTAAATATTTATCGTATTTAAATTCGTTGTATTTTTTCTTTTCCATTCTCATCCTGGATTCCCTATCACGTTTCATTCTCTTATCCTTCTACAGTTTTATTTGGAGCTCTTCATAAATTCCAATATCCGTTTCTTTTTTCGGCTTCATTCCAATAATTGCGACTCACCGGCTTTTGACAGAGAAAGGACAATGTCCTATTTAAATTGCATAATTTTTGTGATAATTTATGTGCATTTTATCCTCGTTTCTTCCAAAATAACCATTTTAGGTAATCAATAACTTTCTAGGACTTATTACCCTTTGTTTTCTCAATTATTTTTGTTATTTATCTCTTAAATCTTTTCTGCTTCTATCAGCACATACATATTTTATAGTAAATAAGGCCCGACCTCAGGTCCTACAGTTGCATATGTAGTTTTTTATTCGGTAAATGGGTTTTTATTTTCCTCTGATTTAATTACGCAGTTAGACAATAAACATTACTGCGCCATTTACGTGGACAGACTCATTACAGCGACTTCGTCCGAAGACGTTAAGGCAGAAGTTCCCAACCTTTTTATGGCGCGACACATGTAGCTGGAATAACAGGCTTTCGCGACACATGGATGCAAATTACACGAGGGCTAATATTCTTGAGGGGAGGGAACAAATAAATCCTATCAACTTTTCCTTCAAATCGATTGATTTATGTAGTAAATATGCTTTTGGACTAGCTCATAGCATTTATTAATAAAAATTATTAGCGAAAATACTCAATTTGTTTAAATTTGGAAATTTAAGAATCACGCAACACATAAATATGTCGCGACACACGTTGGGAATCACTGCGTTAAGGTATTCAAATTGCTCAAAGGTGAAGTTTCGGAGAATGTTCGCTTCTCAGGATGAACAATTTTCATCGTTATTCAGGAGTTTAAACAATCGTAAAGCTGAACACGAATGACATTCGATTGGACTTATATAAGCTTAAGTGCCTGATTGGTATCTCATTTATAACCCATTTAAAATGAAAGCTTATTGTCATGAATTGAAGTTTGTCGATTGCATGCAGTTTGGTTTCGTTAGCATTGCAATATAAACTGTAAACATTATCTCCGAAAAATTTTTTGTGTGCAGAAAAAATATAATATTTGCAGTTTTTCCGTTCGTCAATATCAGTACATTGTTCTGTCGAACTAATAAAGCTTAACCAAATTATTTCAGGTATTATTCTTTATTAAAGAGTAAGCCATTGTAGAAATTCGGTAAACTAAGTAAGGCTAAGCAATTATTTCCTCCTCCGGTAAAAAGTGTCGCGGATTTTAAGAACTTGTACTCCGTATTGATAACGCAGATATGAAATTGTAAATGAGATTAATTCCGAAAATATTGAAATTGGTATTCACCGGTTGAGGAAATTTACTTTTTCTCGACTATTTGTGACGTTTTTGGGAAATGTTTGATCGCGGACCGGCGGTGTTAGCGAAACAAGATGCACATTTGGGCTACAAAGCAGCCATCATCAGTGGTGATTCACCTACGGTACATTATTTTACTAAGGTCTAACATCACTGATAATGACGGCTGCTTTGCAGTCCAAATATGTATCTAGATTTCCCAATCTTTTGTGTCTATATATGAGGCGTAGTTTTTCAAGTTGGTTTCAGCAGTAAGGTTAGCTCGATAAACCTTTCTTGAATGTAAACTCAGTGATTACATTTTTAAACGACTACTTCATTGCTTTTGTTTTAGTTCCATTTTATTTCCATCTTTAATTGGGAGGATTTCATGCCTGCAACTAATCTAATGACTTGTCTTTTCTTTTGCGACAACTTATTTTTACTGTCGGTACTTTTGCTTCTTTCTTGCTTTTCTCGCTATTATTCTATCCTTACCGTTCGTAAATCTCCTTCATTAACATTCCTTATATTTCAATTAGGAAAACCACCCACCCTAGTTAGTCATATCCCGTCTTTCATTTGTAGTCGGACGAAAAATAAAATCCAATGTTTTTATTTCTTTCCCATGCAACGATCTTTTATCTCTTTTCAACCTCTCCATGTTCTATTCTTGTATTTTTACAGCCTAGATAATAGTTTATATTTACTTATTTCTGAGATCTTGCCACACATTTTCTCTCCCTCTCTCCACTCCCCTTATCAATGTGTACAGCCACGGTCACTGCACCGCTTATACTGCATTATTCATTTCCAGTTCTATCTCTAAGAGACCTCTTGTTTTCGATTTCATGCTTTCCCATCGCTTTTCCGTTGTTATTTTTTATCATCACTTTACTTGATCTTCATTCCTTTTGATAATAGATTTGCGATTTTATTTCTTCGATATTCTTTTCTTTTCGCATCTCTCTTCTTTCTCATTAAAATTCTCCTTTAAATTAGTTTTACATACTTTCCCTTAGCGCACTCAATATGCATGCATTGATTTCACTAATGTTTTATAATTTTTTTAGCGAAAAATAAAATATATTTTTGGATTTTGTAGTAAAACCATATTTAGGTCCTATTAAATTCGGAAAATGTGCGCTCCATTATTTTTTGTCTCACTTTTCCAATTCTTTGCCATGTTATATTCTGTGTTTTACTTTCTCCACACGTAGTATAAGGAAAGTATTGTTTTCATGAAAAATCGATTTCGATATTTCAACGGAAATACACGTTTTGAGGTCCCTAGTACACGTTTCGACCATTTTCTCGATGATATCTGGGTGTCTGTGTGTTAGGAATTTTGTGGGCGCTCTAACTCAATACTTATGAACCAGATCAACGCGAAATTTTATATTTGACATTTATATTGAAGGGACAGGAGTTGATTAGTTTTTGGTTGAAATCGGTCAACCGGAGGTGGATGTTTAGTCTTGTCACTTATCTGCTTCTTTCAAATATTTGCTTTAATACTTGATCAGTGTAAAACATTACTGGAATATAAGTTGTAGGAAATTTAATTTTCTACAACTTTTGTTCAAAACATTTCCCCATATAATGTATTGTTCAAGAGATCTTTTAAAAACAATTTTTAGCTACCATCACCACACCACCTAGAGGCGACTTTTGTAAACACTTGTTTACGCTTAGTTTCGTCTTAGTAATGCTCTTTTTTATACTTAATTGTTGGAGTTTCGTGGCTATATCCAATATCAACAGACTACGGTATGAATTTATGCCCGTTCTTTTGAAGTTCTTTAAAAATTTCTTGCAGTTCCTTAAAATATTTATTATCATTGTATCTGGAATTTTATAGCAATATTACAGGTATGGAGAAAGTCATGTGGTGGCCACATAAGATTTTCTTTTTCTTGCTTTGACGATTCTTTCTCCAATGCCGTTCCTTCATTGTTGTAATATTGTTGTAGTCGTTTATGTGAAATTTTTATTACATAAGGCTTTTAACGGACTTATAGAGAATTCAAGCTTTTTTCTTTTTTAACCACTATATATTTCTATCACCTCCGCTATCTTCACCTAGTTATCTCCCATTTTAGGAACGAAAGAAGCATTATTTTCTCTAACGAAACCATCTGAGTTGAATACTATCTTATTACATATATTGTCTTTTACTGGAAATTGTTTTCTTATAGCTGTTAACTTGACGTCAAATAAATCTGTTACCTAATTAATTCGAGGAGCTATTTTTAAATTTTAAGACATGGTTAGCATTTCTTCATTGTCTCCTTGTTATAGCTCAAAGATTATTACCTTGAGATTATTAACGGCTGTAACGATGAGGATGAATTGCCACGGTAGGATTCCAATCCATGGACATCATCGGGTCACTTCTCTGACCATACCGTTAGCAGTCTCGATAAGTTTCTCTTCAATTTAGAATGATGTCCAATATGACCAAGAAACCGCGCTGTACAGGTATTCCAAAGAAGTACGATTGTTGTTGAGTTATAGCCATGTAAACATTTTGACGTGCAACGTACTCGATATTTCCACATTTGCTACTTATCTCACTTTAATAGAAGTCTTCGTTTGTTTGTTGGTTGATTGTTCATCCTCAAAGTTTGGAAAAGCAGTACGGAGTAAAAAAAACGAGTGAATATGAGGGCAAATAAGCCGAAAGCGGTTGCTTTTGATCCGAGCGATCTTTAGGTATTTTCTCGGCGTGACCTCATGTAAGATTTTTGATAATATTTTTCCGCAACATAAGCCCTACTTTGAATACGGGAGAGATTCCAGTCTTAATTTAGTTTAACTTAAAATAATTAAGCTTTTTTCAATTATCATCGTTAAGGTGTAGCTTGAATCTGTGCCAAAATATTTGGAAAATTAGTTTAAGGACCTAAAAAGTACCAATATTCAGTTTAACAAGAACGAATCTTTACTGACTCGATGGCTTACGTTCTTGCCCAATTTGGGAGACTGATGCTGTTAAATGGGAAATAGTCCATTGTAAAAATAGGTACAGGTCGTTTTGTTGTTTTATCAAATTGTAATCAAATATATCGTTTTTGGGAAAGCAAGAAAACTAAACGAGTTTTAATAATGCTTTTGTGTTGCGTATAGTTGTCCAAAACAAACGTTCTGGCAAATTATGTGAGTAACTCATGCCATCGTTTAAAATTATAAAACAATTGGCATTTATTTTGTATGCTACAGTTAAAAATGGAAAACTTAATTCGTCAAAATTCCCAAGAAAACAATAGTTTTTCAATTGTTTTCACAATTACATGTTTACTTCGCTTTAAATATTGAAAAAAGTCAATTGCTACTTTTTATTTTGCTTTAGTAGTTTTTAACTGCTGCAATACACTGAACTATCTCTCTGGTTCCAGTACGTTAATTACGTCGGGGCCTTATCTTGAGAAAGGGTCGAGAGAAATAAGACCCTTAGTGCGTGAGGCTGGTCTTCCCGGACGCATAAATTTCGCTCCCTGTCCTTTTTGACGGGCAGTTACTATACTGTTTATTTTCCTTGAATCATCCTTTCAGAACATCTGTGTAATTGTACTCCGAGTTAAATATGTGGCAAGAATTTGTCGCATACATTTCTACTACAAGTCGCGCTTTTTGATGACGAATACATTTCGTCATTGGCAATATAAGGTTATCGATTGTATTAAATGCGCTAATGAAACTGGATAAGTAATATAAATGACCATTCGATAGTATCGGCGCGATAAGTCATTTTAATAAGATTAAATTATAACCATTTATAGTAAACCCTAGTCTAGCGCGGGTTTCGTTATATAGAGTTAAATAAATGGAAAAATTATTTGCTCAGCCCGTATAAAATTATACGTGGTCCTGATTTGAGCTCGCATCGCGTTTTATGTAACGTGAGAAAGTTCGTAGCCGATACGCACACTCGATCTTTTCCATAAATCATTAAATTTTCGCTACGCGGTCCTGCCCAACACGGCCTTTTCCAAGAACGTAACTCAGCGATCCGCAAGGTACTGCTGCATTATTTTATCTAAAATCCCAGTTACACAAATATGGTTGGATATCGCGGAAATATTGTAATGAAGTAAGAAGGAAAGGGCAAACATTTGCTCGGCATGCTACATTAGAAATTGCAAGTTATTCGGGAGGCCGGTCGAGTTCACGTTCGAAGTTGCTTATGGGTTTTGTGATATAGTATGAAATTGTAAATGCTAAAACTTCATCGGAAACGAATCGCCGGCCATAATTTAAGGTAAAAAATGTGTATTAAATTTCACGGTTCTCTTTTTCATCACATCTTAACCCGATGGAGTAATTGCAATTACGGGGCTGATCCAGACCGCGTTTCTCAGTTTACCCGCCCCCCCTCCCCCTATCTAAGGAATGACATAAGAGTCTTTGTTTATACGTCTTGACAATGAGCACGAACATGTGTCCAAACGGATGAATGAAATTGAGAGCGGATCGATCCATCCAAATGATGACCACATCTTGACTCAAATTCCCTGGGACGTGGAGGAGATATTCTTTATATCAGGGATAGAGAGTACTCTCTTTCACTTGCCTCTTACGCCTTCTCCCATTTACCCACAACTCTTTTCATTAGCATCTTTCCACTTTCATCCTCGCCCTTTCTCTGCATCCCTTC